>RJWH01001556.1:276264-355259 GCA_004363575.1 Solenodon paradoxus | reverse complement strand
GCAATAAAACCCACTCCCGAAATAAACATTCTGAAATTGTGGGAAAGCACATTGTCAGGAAACTTGGGCTTGACCTGGAGCTCTGCCTCCATCTCGTATGTGACCCCATGAAATTCTCTTCATTTCACTGTTGGACGAAACGAATTTCACTCCTGTCAAATAGAAATGAAAAATTTGACTTTGCAGGCTTGTTCTAATTCTGATGGTCCACATTTTGGAAGATAAAAAATAATTCTTAAAATGTATACGACCGTTTTCATTTTGTTCACATCCTATAACCTTAAAATGTGCTTCAACCATTTACATTTCCTGTTCCCTTTCTTTGTTATGACAAATGAGTTGTTCCAGCAACTGAGTCAGTGAAGGTGGGAACATTTATTTTTCTGTTGTAAAGTATCAATGATACTCTTGTAAAGTGTTTCCTGTTTGTTTTGATATTAAGTAACATTACACACGTGTGTGAACACACACATACACACACTCGAATCCGACCACCATACTGTGTTTAGCCAGCGCCCCCTTCCCTCTACATGTTGCAGCTTGATTTTGCCACAGTCCCTTCCCCTTAATGCAGTGCTATTTGACATAAATTTCATATTTAGTTTCGCGAATTAAACTTTATTTTGGGAATCGGGAGAGAATTTTTTACTTTCTTTAGGATCCAATACACTGAACTCCTGGACCCGGATGCTTGCCAAGGGCCACCCTGCAGGGGGCGCTAGTGCAAATTCAAGAGTCAATTCCTGAGAACTGAGCCTAATGCGGCAGAGACAAACCAGGGACAGAAGAACAATGCAGCGGTGTAAGGGCCAAAGAGTCTCACAGAAGAGAAAATCAGAAGGGACGTGCTGTTGAAGAATCAGGATTAGGGAGACAAAGTAAAGGGTCAAAGTAGACTGGGACTCTATGTAGGGAGTTGTAGCTAAGACAAGGACTGCTTTACTAAAAAAACAAAAACAAAAACAAAAAATAAATGCTCCCCCCCCCAAAAAAAAAACCAAAACCAAAAAAAACCCCCCAAAGTCCCACAAAGCACTATGTTGAGAATATAACCTATTGGTTCCTCCTGCTGAAGTAACAATAGGGTCATTCACCTCCATAAGACACAGGCCACATACCCCTGGTTCGAATCCCAGGTCCTAGGGGAAGCAACCTGTGTAAACAGCTAAATAAAAAATGAACTAAAGATGAGTCTTCCTCCAATCTCTTCCTGCCTCCCTGCTCCTTTCCTTAAAATATATATAGGTTACAGTGCCAGTTGCTTGATTAAACATAAATCTAGATATTACTGTGAAGATATTTGGTAGATATGGTTATTATCTACAATCAATAGACTTTTAACATTTGTTTTATTTCATATATAACTTTATTTTGTTTTTTGAAATTAATTTTATTGAAGGAAGATTACAGCATAATATGATACAGGTTTAAGGTGTGCATCATAGTAAATCCACATCTATACACATTAAATTCACCATCATGGGGCCAGTTCTTCCTTCACCATATAATTGACCCACCCAGTTTCCCCACCCCCAACTTCCCTTTTATCTCTTTGCAATCACTAATTTGATTTTATAGACTAAAAGTCTATTTTCATTTGATTTCATTCACTGGCTTGCTTGGTTTTTCTATATACTGCATATGAGTGAAATTCAGTTGGCTTTAAGGGAAGTCCATTCTCTCCATACTATCAGTGGGCCTTATCCAATCAGGTGAAGATCACGAGAGCAACCTAGTTTTCCCGGAGAAGAAGGAATTCTGTCTCAAGCCTGCAGGGCAGTCATCCTGCCCGTTTCCAGCCTGCTGCCTTACGGATTTCGGACTGAAGATGGCGACATCAATCCTTACCTGAATTTCCTGCTTCCTGACCTACCTGCCCCACAGATCTCAGACTTTCCAGTCTCCACAGTAATGTGAGTTCATTTCCAAAAAAAAAAAGTCTATCTGTATCTAGATTTGTATCTGTCTCCTATTGGCTCTGTTTCTCTGGAGAATCCTGACTGATCTAACACCTTACTGTTCTTCTTTAATGCAAAATATATAAAGTGAAGTCTCCTCTGGCTTGAAGGCTGTAATTACATCTTCAAGACTCCTGTCAATCAGCTTCCCTGGAGGAATTGGAAATGGCCATTCTTTCTTTCAATCAATCGGCACTTCAAAAATACCTGCTACTTTTCAGGCTCCATGTTAATAAGCACCAGACTTCAGGGGGTTTCCACAAAAGCAGACTCTGAGAAGAATTCAGTGTAAACAATGTACTGGGGATGATCCTGCAAATACTGGTTGGGGAGTGGAGAAGTGAGACAGAGAAGGGATGGAAGACAAAGCCGAGTCTGTTTCTGAGTAAGGTACTGCTGTGGGCTACAGGATATAGCGAAGCTTCTATACAGCTGTGTGCTAAAAATGGCACATTAATTTTCTAGATGTCACCATTATACTGAAAAAGTGCCACCTTGATAAGTACTGTAATTTGTATTTTGCATCCTGAACTGCACAGTCAAGTACTGCGTGAATCATCAGTAACCTGGACATTGCCGAACTCCAAATACTTTAGTTTACTGGTTTTCAGATTTGCCCAAACATCAGTCAGAGATGCTCATTCACATGTGTTCATATCACAGTGTCACTCTTAGGGTGAAACCATTTTGGATGAGAGTAGAATCCACTTGAAATAAGCAAGGCACATTCAGACTTTGCAGAGTAATCATTTAAATGAGACATTTTCTGTGGCTATTTATCTAATTACAGTATTACTAAAACAATTTTTAAAAGACTTATTCTGAAGCTAGAAATGTAAGACCTTGAGTAATAGCATTAATACTGGAAATACTTTGAATATAATAATATTGAGATCTATAAACTCGCCCATTGAATGAACTATACTTTGAGTCATTGGAACCCTGAAGATGTCATTGTAATCAGTTATAAAAAGAAAAAAGCTATTCTTCATTATCTTTCTCCCAAGGTCGAGGGTAAAATACCGGATCAGTTCTTGCCAGATTCTTTGGTAGCTGGAGGTAACCAGCTTCAATAAAATGTATAGGGAGGTCCTGGGGGAGGAGGGGCGGTTCTTGGAAAGAGTCTGTCCTCAAAAAAAGAGAGAGACATAGAGTCATTGAGAATGCTTTGATTTTGCTGCCTTTCTACCTGTCTTGTAGCCAGCATCACGATATTTGGAATTGCAGTATCCGTCCGGAGATGGAGGCACTAAGCTGGAGGGCAAAAGCAGGCATAAGGATGACAGACTAGAAAAGAAGGGAAGAGTGGATATTATGCTTTAATTTTTATTTTCTTAAAAAATTTAAATTTTGAGGTAATGTTCAATAAGAAATATGTTCTAGAACAATATAACATTATAAGTTACATAACAGTCAGTAGGTTTAAGGTATGTGTCATTGCAAGTCAATACCAGTATATTGCTTATCACATACATATACATACAGTGTATATCAGTACATACATATCGTATCTCATTCTGTCTTATGTTCACCACTAACAAAGAGCACAGATTCTTGATGCTGCGGAATTGAACCAGCTTTGGGACACTCTTCCAGACCTGCTGGTAATAATAAATCTTATATGATTAAAGCACTGGTCCTTGGATTTTCTCCTGTGAATTTTATATTTTACATGAAATCAACCCCCCATTCACACAACTGCCTGGGGCCAGAGGCACGGAAGACGGGGAAGTGGAGATAACATCGTCTGATCCTCAGCCTGGACTCAGAGACAGTATGAGCACCTCTGTAGAAGAGGTGACAGCAGAATCAGAGGGAATTTTTATCATGAGAGTTTGTGAGCCTTGGGGCTTCAGCAAATCTCCAATGGTTTTGGGGCATCACAGGTCACTGAAGCAGGCAGAGACCACTTTCCTAGGCACACATGCTGAGGACTCCCACAAATAACAGCAACCTGTGCTAGCAGGTGGGAGATACCTAACCAGGGATAGGCCATTACTATCACCACCGTCTTGATGGGCTCAAAACAAAAACCCACGTGCTCAACATGGGACTCCTGTGGAAGGCCAGACGCAGCAGGTTATCTGCGCTGAAAGAAAAGGTAACCCTTGGCGCACCTGGTGGCCAAGTGGGTTACACCGGGTGCAAGATCCCAACGTCCCTGGTTCAAGACCTGGGCCGGGAGACTTACCAATATGAACAGCTCAACAGAAATAAAGTGCTCTTTCCTCCCCTCTCCCCTGGCCTACTTACTTGCCTTCATTCCTACCTGCACCTTTCCTTAGAGGAAAAGGCCACCCCTAAAGTGAAGGAGAAACTCTTGCTCTCCCACTACTGAAGTGATTGAAGAAGTGATTATAGTTTCCTTAGCCCCTAAAAAAATGTAGTTGGGAAGGTCATAAGTTTATCTGTGTATACATCTCCTCTAAGAGACCTTTCTTTATGTTTGGAGTAATGACAAAGTCATTCACTTCTTGTCATGTGAAACCACTTTCCTCTCTTCTCGTTGCCCCAGGACTCCTCAATCATTCTTTAGCAAGGGATATACATCTTTTTTTCAAATTGATTTTATTTAAGGAATATTGCATTCTAACATTAACTAGGTTTATGGTGAGCATGATAGCGAATTTACATCTGTACACAATGCAGTAAGTTTACCACTATTTCCTTTTTTCCTTTACTATGCAATTGATCCCATTTACCCCAGGATATAAGTCTTTGATCTGTCCCATTTATCTCAGAGTTTACAGCCTTATATATGTCATTGAATGGCTTTTCTCCTAGTAATCCTGCCTGGTGTTAATTTGTTTGCCCATGAAGAACCTCTGAGGGGTAAGGGTATTTCCCCCTGCCCCAAAGAGCTCATTTGGTCCCAAAGACAATGAGACCTATGACATTTGTAATAAACTCAACAGATGGAGGAATTTTCATTAACTTCCTGACAACATACATGGCAGACACTGCCTTTTAAAAACTGTCTCCTAAAGCAACCACTGAAAAGGGCTTTCATTGGGGGCTATAGGGGTTCTGTCAGCCATGCTCATGCTCATGAGAGGAAGAGTCAGGGTGCAGCAGCGAATGTCCAAGAAAGGGTTCTTAAGGCATTAAGATGGTGCAACTTAGTGAATTTATTAGAGAGAAGAGGTAGCATGGGGGTGGTGTCCCGGGGGCAGAGCGGGAGTTGCTACACCCACACACTGAGGAGTGGCCAGATGTGTGTCCTGACTGGGCATGGAGGCGACTTCTGGGCAGATTACATTATCTTTTGGTATATTACAGGCCTAGGAATGAATGCTTTACTCAATAAAGGAGTAGAAGAATTTTTTAAAAAGTCAGTTAATAAAGCAATGGAAGAATAAAGGAATAATGGTCATAGAGAATTTATAAATGAGGTAAGAGGCAGGGGAGGGCAGGTAGGGAGGATATTTTGTGAAACTTTCTAGAGATCCGCATACTAGTCCATTGTGCCAATTGCCTCAGAAGAAATGTATGGCTCCTAGCTTCCTGCGCCTCACACATTCAGTACTGTCCCTTCTCATGTAGGTTTGAAAAATGCTGCTTCCCTTTTAAGCTGGCCCTCATCACTTGTGTGAACAAAAATATGTCCCAGTATATCCTGACTGTGCTCATTTTTAGGTGAGGATGGCAGGTGTTTTGGACCCACATCCTTGCTTAGGAGAGCTCACTCAGCAGTGGTTTTCAATGAACTGCTCCAGCCCTCCCACAGTGAACTCCCACACATCACGTGTAAAACACATCAAAGCAGAGAAAGGCGGGATTGGGTCCAAAGCTTTGCTTGTCTCGACTCATAAGTGTCTGTGCCCTGAATGTGAGGGAACTTTGAAATTTCTCCCTGCATCTACTTCTGTTTCTGTTTGCATAGCTTTAATATCTCTGATGAGACTGGATTCTCTGTTATTCACCTATTAGGTGCAATCATGGGTCACATGAAAATGTGTTTTCTCTATCTCCAGCCATTCCAAGTAGAGCAATGATTTCCAAGGCCCAGTTCCCCGCTGTGGGATGGTGGTGAGCATCTGCACCTTCTTTCATAAGGGACAATGACTTTAAGACAATGCAATCCCCAGACACACAGGTGGGGGACTAAAGGAGCCTGTCTACCATTACAGTTCTGTTTACTGGTGTCCCTAGTCGTTTGGGTCCAAAAAAGTACATTGAGAGAAGAGGGCATTTCTCACTCATCTTTGTATTCCTTGCCATTTCTAGCACAGAGCAGGTGTTTCGAGTTTTGCTAAATTGAGTTGGAAAAAGAATAGAAGACTTTCTAGAATTGAATTATATACCCCAACACACCTACTTCTATGTAGGTAAGAAACAATATTTTACTCTTAGGATAAAGATTTATTTTTATTTTTCGGCTCAGGCACCCTTTCAAAATCAAATCCAAACTTTTAATAGTTGCTGTAAGATTGTAAATAATTCTGTCTTTAAAAAAAACCCAAAACTTTAAGAAGTCTCCATGTAAAGAATTGTGCTGGACACTTTCCCATGTTACTACATTTACTTAGTTATTTTTCATTTCCTTGTCAATAGTACTGGGCATTTTATTTACTTATCTTAATTTTTAATATTTAACTTGTTAATATTTATTGATATTTTAATGCTGGGCACACATGTTCCTCATCACATCCCTCAGGAGTTTATCCTCTTTTTACAAATGAGATAGTGGACTCTGATGGGGAAAGGAACTCATATAGTTCACACTCACATGGCAGGAAGGGAGACAGAATGTTTTCTAATGAAAGGAGTCACATCTTTTCATCCACTCTGGTTTCGTCTTCTTTCTCCTCTATGCTTTATGGCTCCTCTCAATCTAAGCATTCCTATTACTTTAGTTACTAATCACCTCACTCCTTTCAATCCCAAAAGAATGGTCTCTAAGTTTTATTATTCAAAGTGGATTGGGCTGAAGTGACTGGATGGAGATTCTAAAGAATTGAGGAGTTGGAGAAACTGAATTGTGGGAGAATGTTTGGCAGAATCTGTCATTAATTGCCCCTAAGTGCTTTATTTTTTCCCCCGTCCTGCTTCCTTCCAAAATTTGTTTAATAAACAACCCTGACCAAATGGGTTGCTTCGAATGAATCTCTATTTACTATCACAATATTGTGGACAGTGGGGCTATAAATGCCAGGGTGTTATTCATACATGCTAAGGGTTCAATCTCTTCAATTTCTATTGTTTACCTGCTCAAGCTTGTTACTATTCAGAATGTAGAGGCTCAACTGCCTGGAAATTTGTCAGATATGCAGATTATCGGGTCCTGTAAGAGGCTTTTGACTCAGAATTTGCATTTGACTTTATTTGATGTTGATCAGTTTACTTGGAATCTTTTGCTTTGCTTAAAATAGATGCATACACAGATTTACAACTGATTTTTTAAATTATTTTGGCATGGTTATTTTAATGTATATATTACTCCATAGGTTGTTTTTTTTTTTCTAGTAGCCTTTGAAAATGTCAGTTAAACCAGTTACTTCTAGTTCATCTAAAAATCTTTGATATATTTCCTTGAAGGCAAGAATCATGTTTAATTTACCTTTGTGCCTACAGTTTCTTACACAAATGCTCAATATGTTGAAAGCTGACGGAATTATGAAAATCCGAATGAATAAATATATGGAAGCAGAATTTAGATATTTCTTGAAGACTGAGATAATGACCTAGTCATCCTTGAATTGCCAAAGCTTTGTTGAATCAATAATTCAGTAAGTGCTTCTTAGTTAAGTTGTATCTTTTAGAGGAAAAGAGCCAGTCTATTTCTGGCCTACCACCCGGGAGAATAGAAACATGCTCAGTGGAAATGAAATGGAGTGTTACGGCGCTAAGCGCCTTTACAATTATGTCCTCATTTAATCGTCATAACATCTCGTGCACTGAGATTATTTTGCAGACGTGGAAACCGAGTTCTGAAACGTAGGCATCTTGCTCAAGTTCACGCGACCACTGCCAGAGCCTACCAATTTTTGAATGAAATTTGCTGTCATGTGTACACAGCTCTGTTTCTTCTGCAGAGACTGGAAGGTGGAAGAGGAATGATCCTTTATAATAAAACACAAAAATACATAATTCTGAGTGCCCCTGGTGCATCCGAGGCTCTGTGAGTGCAATAAAGAGCTACTCTTCTGTTCTTTCAACCCTAGACTAGGGAAGAACAATGAAAGGAAAAGCGATCCCTAGCAGGGCCTCTTCCGCCAGCGGAACGCAGGTGCTGGGACCTTCAGACGCAGGGGGGACCAGAGAGGGCGGGACACACGGCCCGGCAGTTGCCTGGTAACGCCCGCAGGAGCCGTCCCAGCGCAATAAGGTCCCGGAGAAGTGTCCCTGGTCCTGAGTGGGACCCCGTAGCCCGTTCTTTCCGCACCAGCGGCGGGTGCCCGCGGCTGGGCGGGCTCGGGCAGGAGAAATGCTGCAGGAGGAGTCCGATCTGTCTCTCATTATTGCCCAGATAGTCCAAAAGCTCAAGGGCTCCGCTTTGTACGCCCAGCTGGAGCGGCAGGCCTGGGTAAGCGGCCGGGTGGGGCGGGAGGCGGGCGGGCGGGGCCCGACGGTGCGGGGCGGTCGCCGGGCGGTCTGGTCTACCGTCCGGGCTTCCGCGCCGCTGCTTCGCCCTCGGCGGGGGTTGAATCGATTTTTAAAGAAGGGTGGGGCGCATCACGCCTTTTTTTTCAGGCCAAAGACATGTTGAGGCGACTTATTCTTTCACTGTTGTCGTTATCTCCAGTGATTTTTTTTTTTAGCCGCTGTACCCAGGTTGGACCACGCCTCGCCTCACTTTTCCCGCTCTGTGGGTGGCTTTGGGCCCCCAGGTTATTTTACTTTGCCCTCATCCTGTCACTTTCTTGCACGCCACGATGATTCTGGCCACCCAGCTTTTATTACTATCATTATTTTTTAAAGGAAAGGTGCAAGCAGGAATGCAGGCCAGTAGGCAAGCAGGCAGGAAGAGAGGGAAGAAGTACTTTATTTTTATTTAGTTGTTCACACTGGTTATTTACCTCGGACACAGAACTTGAACCCAGGACCTTGGGATGTATATGGGACCTCTCCCAGGTGTACTAGACCCCTAGGCCATAGGCCACCAGGGCACGGCTAGTTTTGTTATTTATCTAAGAGGTGTTAGGGTCTATGCGTGTAGGAATCCATCAGGAGAGCATTGCTTCCCCCCCGCCAGTGAATATCATATAAGTAGAATCATATAGTATGTAGGTTTGGTGCCTGGTTTCTGTCACTTAACATGCTTTTGAGATTCATTCGTGTTGATATTTCAAGTGCTTTGTTCCTTTTTATTGCTGAGTATCGTTTCATGGTTTGACTGTACTGCCGTTTATCCATTCTTTGGTTGCTGAGTGTTTGGGTTGTTTATGGTTATAGATTATGAATAAAGCTGATCTATGCATTCTGGTGTACCTTTTTTGTTTGAGTATTTGTTTCCTATTCTCTTGGATAAATACCCGGGAGTGGATTCGCTGAGTTGTATGATAAGGGTACGTTTAATACTCTAACTTGCTGAAGTGGCTGCGCGATTTTGCACTTTGATCAGCAGTTAGGACAGTTCCAGTTACTCTGCATTCTTGCAATTACTTACTGTCATTTTTTAAGTTAATTTTTATTCATTAATTACATTCCTCTGGTAGTGTAACGATATCCCATGTGACTTTAATTACATTTCCCTCATGCCTAATATGTTAAATATCTGTGTTTATATCTAATGTGGTGAAGTAATCTGTTTAGATCTTTTGCCCACTAACAAAAACTGTGTTGCGTGTTCTCTTATTTTTGAATTGTAAGGACTCTTTATATATGACACAACTCCCTTCTTAGATGTATGTTTTGCAATTTTTTTCTTCCAGTTTGTGATGTCTCCCTCCCAACCTCCACTGCACATCTTTTCATTTTCTTAACTGGGTCTTTCACAGAGCAAGCATTTTAATTTTGAAGACATACATGTTCTTCTTTTATCATGTATGCTTTTGATTCTCTGCTTAAGAATCTTTTCCTAACCCATAGTTTCAAAAAATGTATCCTTTTTGTTGTAGAAGTTTTACATTTAAATCTGTGATCCATTTTGAGATACTTTTTGTTTGTATGCAATGTAAAGGGCTTTAAAAAATTTTTTTTTGCCTATACAGGTGTCCTATTACCATACGTCTTTGTTGATAAACCTATCCTTTCTCCACTAATTTCCTTGGCACTTTTGTTCAAATATCAGTTTTGTGAACACACACATTTCTGACTTTATTCTGTTCCATTGGTCTTTTTGTCTGTCACTGCTAATATCACATTTGTTATTTTTGTATCTTTATAGTAAGTCTTGAAATAAAGTAGTTTGTCCTCCAACTTGGTTCCTCTTTTTCAGAATTATTTAGGCTATTCTAGGTCCTTTGCTTTTCCATATAAATTTTAGAATCATTTACTCCTGAAAATTGCCACAAAAAAGTTTGTTGGGGTTTGGGCTGGGAGTCTATTGAACCTCTATATCAAACTGGTGAGAAGTGCCATCTTAATAACATTGTAATTTTTGACCCTTAAACATGTTATCTTTCCATTTATTGTAATTTTATTTTCTCAGAACAGTGTTTCATAGTTTCAGTATTTAATGTGTGTTTTTGGTAAGATTTTTCCCTAAGTGTTTCATGTTTTTTGATGTTGCTATAATAAAATTGGATTCCCCCCCATTTTAATTTCCAATACAGAAATATAATGTGCATTTTTATATTTACAATGTGACCATGCTAATTTTACTTATTATAGTACCTTTTTTGTTTTGCAGATTTCATGGGATTTTCCAGTGACTTTTGTCATATACAAATAAAAAGTTTTATTTCTTCCTTTCCAATCCGTATACCTTTTAATTTCCTTTTCTTGTCTTCTTGTACCGGCTAGTGCCTCTAGTACAATGTTCCATACTTTTTTATCCTGAGGAAACTTTTCTTCTATATTTGTTTTTTTTTTAAATATGAATAGATATTTAATTTTATGAAATGATTTTCTTGTATCTCAGAAATGCTTATGTAATTTGTTTTAGTATGTTGATATGGTGAATATTACCATTTGATTTGGAGTGTTGAATGAATTTTGCATTCTTGAGACAGATTCCACTTGGTTATGATGCAATATATTTTTGATATATTTCTGGATTTAATTTACTAATATTTTGTGACTATATTAATGAAATAATGAAATATATTAGTTTGTATGTTTTTTAAAAATATCTTTTTATAGTTTTGATATCAGGTAATGCTGATCTTATAAAATTAGTTGGGATTAATATTCCTCTCTTATTTTGGAGAAATGTATAAAAAATTAATATTGTTTCCACCTTAAATATTTGAATGAATTTCCAGTAAAGTCTTTGAGTACTGGAATTTACTTTGAGGAAGCATTTTAATATAAAATTTTCAATTATTAAACTAGACGAAAGGTATATCTGTTTTCTCTTGTATAAGTTTCTGTAACTTGTTTATTTTAAGAAATTGTTGTGCTTAATCTACATTGTCAAATTTATTGGCATATAAATATGTTAATATTCTCTTATTTCCTTTTCAGTGTCTATAGGATTTATCATCGTAGCTGCTTTTCATTTCTGATATTATAATATGTTTTGCCTTTTTCCTTTGTTATTCTGGAAACTCTCAAGAGTTTCCACTTCATTCATTTTTTTAAAGAATAGCCCTTGTTTTCTTTATTGTTTTTCTGTTTCCAATGTCTTTGTTTTCTTTATTCCTTCTGCTTTGGATTTGTTTTGCATTTTTTTTCCTAGTCATTAAGGTGAAATTGAGATGATTAATTTGAGACCTTTAGTCCCTTCTAATTAAGCTACAAATTTCCTTCTATGTACTGCTTTAACTAGGTCCCATGAATTATTTTGGCCATTTTTACTCAATTAAAAATTAAAAAAAAAAACTTCCCCTGCTACTTTATCTTTGATCCATGGATTATTTAGAAACAATTGTATTTAGTTTCCAAATCTGGGGGAATATTTTACTGATGTCTTTCTCTGATTGATTTTTAACCCAGTTCCGTTATAGCAAAGAACACAGTTTGTATGATTTAAGTTCTTTTAAATTGCTGAAGTTTTTTTTAATGACTGAAAATAAGTTCTACTTCTTTCTACATGCATTGGAAATAATGAACATTCTAGTGCCACTGCTCGATAGTCCGCTCTTTAGTATGTCATTTAGGCCAAGTAGATTGATGACTTCATTCAAGTGTTCTGTATCCTTACTTGGTGTGGAGGCTTCAGTCGATACCGTCATGAATGAAGTTAAGTTTGGTTTTGTTATTATTATCATTAGCATTAGCGTACCAGGATCTTCAAATTCAATCAGTATGGGTCCTAGGGTCCTGCAGAGTCACTAGTCTGCTTGCCTGAGCCACAGAAGGCAGTCTCCACGCTCATGTCCTGCTTCAGCTGTAGTCTTTGTTAGTCAGTCCTAACGCACGCATGGGAGGTGCAGGAGTTCTCAAGTCGCCTGTCCTTTTTCAGTCCACGTGCCATGGGGAGGGAGGAAGAAGAAGCGCTTTATTTTATTTGGGTGTTTCCCCCCTGGACTCAGGGGTTTGTGACTTGCAGTCCTTTGGAGGCAGTTGACGCCACCACTGCTCCACCAGGGCGCCAGCAGGTCTTTGTTAATATTCCTTCCTCTTTCCTTTTTGTCAGTCAAATTCTGCCTTATCTCTATGGCAGGTGTTGGGTCAAATAAAGATTCCTGCCGAGGAGAGTTTTGCTTCTATTTCAAACCCAGAAGCAATGAACTATTGCCTTGTTCTCAGAGTGGGATGGTTTCTAAGAGATGTAAGGCCTCTATGCATGAAGTAAGAGTTTGAGCGGATGGCATAGTTTTATACTTGTCCTGCGGTGGCAACCTGTCCTTTCTTGCACATCTGTGTCACAAAAGGGACTCTGTGCCCTTCTGTGTTTACCCCTCTGTGGGTGGAGATTCCAGGGAGAAGCATGCAGGGAAGTATGAATTTCCCTGTGCTTAGACTCGCACTTATTCCAAGTGGATGTGCTGGTCAACATCTAGTCTGTAAGAGTAAAATTTTAACTGGTTTCTTTTTTTTCTCCCTTATGTGGTAGCCTCCTTTCCCTCCTGTGCTCTGTCAAAGGCGAAATAGTTTGGAGTTCCATCTGTCCTTGGAGGAGCTTGTTACGTTTGGGAATTTAGTTCACTTGATTGTCTTACAAACAGTTTTATGATAGGTCCGACAGTTATAATTTTGTAGATTATACCAATTTTTCTCATTGCCAGTGAGAGGAGACATTCTTTTGTAGTGACTTTCTACATCCTATGCATTAGAAGAACTCGAATAATAGGAATTTAAAAGACTGCATCTCATCCTCAAGAATGATTTGTCTGTAATTTTCCTTTCTTGTAACATCTTTGACAAGTTTTATACCAAGGTTATGATAATCTGATACAATGAGTAGGTTGGTGTTCCCTCCTTTTGAACTTTTTACTTTGTGTTGCAATAATGTTATGAGTTAGATTATTTCTTTTTCAAATGTTTGGAAAAATTCTCCAGTGAAGCTTGTATCTCAGACTTTCTTTTTGTGAATTAAATAACTAATAGAATTTATTTTTTAAGAATAGTTTTAGGCTTACAGAAAAAATCAACAAGAAGGACAGCAGTACAGTGTTTCCATACACCACCCCCGCTCCCCAGGCCGTTTCTCCTATTATTAACATCCTGAATTAGTGTGATACATTTATTACCATTGGTTAGCCAGTTTTGCTACATTATTATTTAATAGAATCTGTTGTTTTCTCAGGGCTGTCTTTGTGTTGTAAAGTTTGTGGATTTTGACAAATGTATCCATTAACATCATGTACCCATTATTCCAGTATCATTGGGAATAGTTTTCCTTGCGCCCAAGTCCTCTGTGCTCACCTACTCATTCATCATTCCTCTCCTCCCGAGCCCCTGAACAACGCTGATCTTTTACTGTCTTTAAATAATTTTGCTTTTAAGAATGCCTTATAACTGGAATAACACAGTTTGTAGCTTTTCAAACTGATTTCTTTCATCTAGCAATATGCATTATGTTTTTACGTTGTGTGTGTGTGTGTGTGTGTGTATGTGTAGCTTGACAGCTAATTTTTTCCTGAAAAATATATTTTGTTGTGTAGATGTATCACGTTTTGTTTATACATTTGCCTATTGAAGGACATCTTGGTTAATTCCAAATTTTGGCAGTTATGAATAGAACTGCTGTAAACATTTCTCTGTAGATTTTTGTGTTGACATCTCATTTGGACAAATGCTGAATTGTATGGTAAGACTATGATTAAGTTTGTATGAAACAGACAATTTGACTTCTAATATCACCATCTTGTATTCCTGCCATCAGTGAGTAAGAGTTTCTATTGCTCTACACCCTTGCTAGCACTTAGTATTACTGGTCTTTTAGATTTTAGTCATTCTAATAGGTGTGCTGTAACATCTCACTGTTATTTCAATTTGCAATTCCTTAATGACATGGCCACTTTCCATATGTTTGTATGCCATCTGTATGTTTTCTCTGATCAGGTGTCTTTTCATATCATATACCCATTTTAAAATTGGGTATTTTCTTATTATCGAGTTATAAAATTTATTGTGTATTTGGGGTACAAGTCCTTTATCAGTTATGTGTTAAGCACTTATCTTCTCCCCACCTATAGCTGTATTTTAACTTTCTTAAGAATGTATTTTACAGGGAAGTGCTTCATTTTAAATTCAGTTTATCTTCTTTTCTTTTTCTTTTATGGATTGTGCTTTTGGTGTTGGTTCTAAAAATTAATTGCTGAACTCAAGATCAGTTAGATCTGTGTGTAAGCAGTTTTGCTCTGGGTTTATCAGTTTTATTATCTCATCAGAATACCAGTTTGACTTTGCTGATTTTTCACTTAATTTTGGATCATTTCTTTAATTATTAGTTTCCCTACTTTCTTTGGGATTGGTTTGCTGCTCTTTTTTTAGTTTCTTGAAATGGAAGTTTGGATAATAGATTTGAAGCCTTCTTTTTTTTTTTTTCAAATATGTATTTAAAACCATAATTTTCCCTAGCACTACTTTAATTGCATTCCACATCGAGAGTAGTTTAATGACTCATATTTTCATTATCCTTTTTGTTTACAATCTTTTCTAATTTTTTGTGATATTTTTAGTATGACACAGGGGTACTCAATTTTAAGCCAGTGAGATACTTTTTATATTTTTTATTGATATCTGTCTTAATTTCAATATTGTCAGAGAACATTTTCTGATTAAATATTTTAAAATTTGTTGAGGCTTGCACACAGTATATAGTCAATTTTGTGTACTTATAAAGAACGTGTATATTGTTGTTTTGGGTCAGATTATCTATTTATTGTTACTGATAGTTGTTAATCTTGCCATTCAACTCTTGTATAATCCTATTTTTTTTTTTTTGCTTGTTTTATCAGTTATTGAAAGAACTGTTAAAATCTCTAAGCGTGATTATACTTTTCTGTTTATCTTAATTCTCTCTTTTTTTTTTTTTTGCTTTATGTATTTGGGGATTATTTTATTGGTTGTATATGCATTTATATTATAATGTTTTTCTGATGAATTAACTCCATAGTCATTATGAAATGCCCTACTTTATCTCTAAAAAGATTTCTGTCTTGAATTCTATTTGATCTGGTGTTGGTGGTTGTTTGTGTGGTGTGACTTTTTCCATCCTTGTGTTTTTACTGCGTTTGTGACTGTACTTAAGGTATGTTTCTTGGAGTTCCCTGGGTGGAGTAGCAGTTTGTTCAGCTGCTTTCAGATGAGGGTGCAGGACACATATCCCAAGGACCCCGGTTCAAGACTTAGGCTAGGCTGAAAACCAAGATGAACAAAATAAAATAAGTAAAGTGCTTCTTCCTTTTTTCTCTTCTTGCCTACCTGTTTCTGCTGGCTTTCATTTCTACATGCACCTTTCCTTAAAAACAAAAAAAAAAAGTGTCTCTTGAAAGTTTTGATATCATAGAGTTATTTGTAAAAATTCTCTGGCAGCCATAGCCTTTTAATCATTATTTAGTCCATTTATGTTTAATGAATTTACCGATATATTTGGTTTCATATTTCTGGACTTAATTTTTCATTTTTCGTCTGTTTAATAGTCTCTAGTCTCTCCTTTCTTGCAGTCTTTTGTAGTATTCAACTATTTGTTGTTGTTGTATTGTCCTCTCCATTAATGCAATGGCTACAGATTGTTTTCTGTTTTTTAAATAGTTACCCTAGAGGTCACAGCATTTATTCTTGATTTATTATAGTCATGTATGTTATTGCTTTTACTGTTTCTCTTACTCTAATGCTAGGATTTGGAACATTGGTTTACACCTTTTGTGTTGTCATGTGTTTTATGTATCTCACAAGACAGCGCTGTTACTGTTTTGCAGCATCAGTATTCAATCTTTATTCATTCTTTTGTAAATTGAAATATATTTGATATATAACATTGTATGAACTTACAGTGCAGAGCATATTAATGTGATATATTTGTATCTTATATTACCAATGTAGCAATAATTAGCCCCTCTCTCACATTACATAATTATTTTTCTCTGGGCTTCTTTTTCTTCTATCCTAAGAACTCTTTTTAGTATTTCTTTTAGTACCAGTTTTCTTATGCCAAATCTCTCAGTTTTAATTTTCTGGTGATGGTTTTATTTCATCTTCATTTTCGAAGGATTTTTTTCTGCACACTTTGAAATTGACAGTACTTTTCCCCCAGTGTGTTGAGACATTTCATTGTCTTCTGATGTATTTGTTTTGTGTTGTGAAGTCAGACATTAGTCTTTTTGTCGACCACTGAATATTTCTCCACCTCTCCACTGGCTTTTTTTTTTAACTTTTTCTTTCTGTCTTTAGTTTTCACAGTCTTTTATATGTATGTCTTGGTGTGTTGTCATCTGTATTATTACTATAATTATTATTTTATTCTTGTTTGAATTTGTGAGACTTATCTAGGTTTGATATCTTTCACTATTTTTGGAAAATTCATGGCCATTCTCTGCTCAAATATTTATTCTGCCTTATTTTTCTCTTTCCTCTCATTTTGAGACTTCAATTTGTATAAGAACTTCCATAGAGTCCCACCTATTTATAGCACTTTTTTTCTATTATTTTCTGTTTTGTAGTTTACTTTCTTTTGACTTTCTGATTCACTGATCCTGTTTTAAGTTGTTTCATATCTCCTGGTAAATCATCCACTGAGCTCCTATTCACATAGTGTATTTTTCAGTTCTAAAATTTCCAGATGTTTGTACTGAGTCCCATTCTTAGGTAAAAATTAATCTGTTTTGCCCATTTTTTTTTTAAAGGAAAGGTGCAGGCAGATATGAACGCGAGTAAGTAGACAGGCAGGAAGCGAGAGGAGGAAGCATTATTTTATTTCCATTTTAGTTGTTCACACTGTTTGTTCTCCTCCAGACCCAGGACTTGAATCCAGGAGTATGTGGCCTGCATCCTTTGGAAATTATTGACCCAATCACTGCTACACTAGGACATGCCCATTTTTTCTTTTTAAAAAAGTGTATCACTGAGGATTATTTTAAAGTCATTGTCAGTTAACATCAGTGACTGAATCACTTATGAATATCTGCCTATGGTATTATTTTCTCTGCTTTTGCTCCTGTGATTTGTCTGTTGGCATGATTAGTAAATTTTTATTTAATTCCAGACATTGTGCATGAAAAAGTATAAATCCTCTAGATGCTGTTTTCCTTTATAGAGGGTCTCCTTCCCTTCCCCTGGACTGACAGCCTTGTGATGGTACACCTGTGTTATCCAAATAGGAAATGTGCACACTGAGACTGAGTTTTAGTTTTCTCACACTAAATCTTGTTTTGGTTCAGTCCTGACTCCAGATTTTGAAGTAAGAACTTGATATATTCTATAGGTCTTTTTCCCCTTGGGTCCCAAACACTAATCATTTTCTTGTTAGATTACTGAAAAACTTTTTTTACAGTTTTGTTTTCTAGCTTTCACCTTGCCTTATTAAAAAAAAAAATATTGAAGAGACAGCTGTCCATGTGATTAAGTCCTCTAAAGTCTCTACCAAGTCTCTGTTTGTTTCTCTGTTCACCCCTGTTAGCCCTCCGCCAGGCTTCGTCTTCACTCAGCCTCCTGTCAGTGGTTCAAATTAAGCTCAGGATCCCCCCAGGGAAATCTGACTATAGAAGTCAGTCCACCTTTCAGGATTTCTCCCTTCTCTTATTCTAGTTCTTATTCTCTCTGCAACTCTCTTTTGCATTCAAATAGTTGATTTTTTTTTTTTTTTTTTTTTACTAGTTCTAGGCAAGGTTACAAATCAGCCCCCAGCTACTCCATTAGAAGCATAAGTCCCATTTTATGAGGACTGAACATGATAGGATGTCTAGTGCATGGTAAGTGCTCAGGAAATGGAAGCCTCGCTTCTTTAAGTCTGAATGAGACATCATTCGTTTACTGAAAACCTCCCAGTGCTGCTTACTGCCCTGAGAAAAATGTTCACAGTGTTTGATAGGCCTACAAAGCTTGGGTGGTCAGACTTCTTCCCGCTTTGTCTCCTGTGGCACTGCCCTTCCTCTTCAACAATTCAGCCAGCCTTTGCAGTCTTCCATGACCTTCCCTCTTAGGCTAGGTCTCTTTTTCTGCGTGCAATCCACAGTATAGCCAGTCCTCCAATACCATCTTGCATGCACATTGTTTCTTTATAACATTAATGAGAAAAAAATCCCAGTCGAAGTTGAGCAGGCCCTGCTTTCATTATACCCTCTTGAACTTTGTTGTAGTTTCTAAGAACCTACCACGAAAGTTAAATGAGGACTTACTATACCTAGAACTTTTGGGAATAATATTCATCACATATATTTATTTATTATCTGTGGTCCCCACTAAGCTATAAGCTTCCCGAAGTCAGGAAGACTGTCTCATATTCTGCAGTGCATTAAATTGAATGATTTGAAGACTTGCTGTTTTCTACACCTGCCTTTGTGACTGGCACATGATAGGTGCGTGATGTATGTTTATGAAATGGAATAAATTCTGATTCTTCTTTGTACATGTTCATTCTAACAACATACTTTGGGTACCTGCCATGTAACTGATACTTTACTAGGTGATAAAAGATTACTAAAAGCATCTTTAACTTTGAGAAATTCAAAGTCTAGTATGGACCTATAGTTTTCTCTGGAAGCATTTTTCCTTGAAATATTTTGTTTTCTTCAGACTGGGATCTAATTACTTAATAGTTCTTTTCTAATTTGTAAGAAATCTTATATTTCTAGAAAAGAAGCAGTCAGGAAGAACTTTTTATTTTCAAAACTTTTTATATTTCAGAATTGCAGTTAAGAGATTGAAGACCCCTATATAATATAACCTCATTTTGAGATTACTGCCCTGAGGAACCATTCTTGGCTTTTCTACTTTGAGCTCCTCTTATATTAATTAAATGATTTTTTAATTTATTCAACAGCTATTTCTTTTTAAAATTTGTTTTTCAAAGGAAAGGTGCAGGCAGGATTGAAGGCGAGTGGGAAGGCAGGAAGAGAGAGGAAGAAGAAGCACTTTTATTTTCATTTATATTTAGTTCTTCACACTAGTTGTTCCCTCAGACCCAGGACTCGAACCCAGGAGTCTGTCGCTTGCTCCTTTGGAGGTGATTAGCCCAACCACTGCTCCTCCAGGGCACTCCTCAGCAACTATGACTTCAGTATTTACTGTGTGTTTGGCACAGTTAGAATTCCAGGGCAACCAGCAGTGAATAGTATTGGGCTGTGGAAACAGAAAAATTCCTTTGACCTGAGAAGGTATTTAAGTCCTAAGAATGAGACAGGCATGTCCGTGAAATCTAATAGTAATTTATTAGGATGACTTTCATACAGTGATCCTCGATACTGCAGGTGGTGATAGGACTTTGGTGGAGATAAGATCCACATCATGCTCAGAATGAAAGGATCTTCTATGTTTTCCCTTATGAGTAAGTTAGGTAAAAACACTGATACCAATGTCCTGGAGCAATGACATAGGCATCTTTGTTCTTCTAAAGATTTATAGATCTGTTTATATCCTGGACATATAGGGATGAGTAGGTCAAAACAGTCCCAGGAACTGTTTTCTGATTATATGCTTGGAATGGGACATTTGATGGCCATTGACCTAAGATGGTATCGTCATCCAAGATGGATTTACTTTGCTCACAAAGAGGAAGTTCTTCCATCTAGAGAGATGATAGTATTAACATATACTGTCATGTAACTGCATAAGACATTTTGGTCAGTGATGGACTATATATGACAGAGGGTCCAAAATTCCTATTACCATGTGATGTCATAGCCGTTATAACCTTGTAGCTTCTTATGCTCGTAGCAGTCTTACGCATCTCCTATTCATCAAGTCTCTTGATAGCATCATTTTCCCTTGTCCTCGACTTAATCTCCTGCTATTATGGTCCCTAAACATACAAAATCCTCTGCTAATGTTGTGTTCACATAATGAGAAACTCGCCTAGCAACTCATTTCTCATAACGTATTCCCATTGTTAAGTGAGACAGGATTGTAAATATATGTCCACAATCCCATATCTAAAACCTGGGCAGAGGGTTTTGGGGGTCAGACATGTTTTAGAATTCAGATTCTTTTCAAGTTTTAGAAAGATAATTAATTTTTGTTTCATATATTATTTAAATGCCGTTTCCTTGGTCTTACAGCACTTTGTAATTATGCTCATTAATATTTCTGCAGCAAAGCATATGAATTTTCACATGTGTGATAAATAAGGACTATAAATAGGCTCATGTCAATTCAGGTCAGATCAGATTTTGCCACTAAATGAGTTCAAGTCAGGACAGATTTGCCACTAATTCTGTTATGAAAAAAACTGGTTTTCAAAGCTTTTCAGATTTTAACATTTCAAATAAAAGGCAGTGTATTTATATATGTGGCACCAAGTAGTTAATTGCCTTTATGTAATAAAAAATAGGGCAAGAGAATAGAAAGATGGAGTAAGGGGTTGATTTCCTGGGAAACTTAAAAACATGTATCTGACTGGTTCTTAAGATAAAATAAAAAATCTCTAATACTATAAATCCATACTTCAAAGAATCTAATTATAGATATTTTAAAAGTAGTGCAATCTTGGGCTTGAAAAATATGTACTAACTTTGCCTTAGTTTCTATCCATTGGCATAGACATTTAGTTGAAATGAGTTAACTCTTAAAAGGCAACTTTACAATCAGCTTTGATAATATGCTTTAACCAACTAACCTAACTTACATACTTTAAAAATTTAATCAGGCAGCCATTTTCCTACCTCCAGCATTTTCTGTGCCACCTCAGTTTTGTCCGATTCCACTCAGAAAGTGCTATGTTGGCTCCACTTAATTAGAAAAATAAAATCGCACAGAATATTTCAAAACCAACAAGAAGTGATTTTTAGATTTTTACTTCTGCCACTAACTCTTCTCTTTTAGCATTATAATTGAACATTGGTAGTATTTTAATATATCCTTTTCTATATTGACATTTAATTATTTACAATCTTGATGTATAATGTGTAATTTTGTGTTTCCAAAAAGGTCTTTTTTGCTTTCTGAGTTTTTCTGAGTCATTTTGTTCTGAATCAGCCCGCATGTTGAATTGAATTTGCTCACTCATCCTCTAGACAGTAAAGTGGCATCCTAATTCCACACTTGATGCCTAACCCCAGATCAGCATTGTTATTTTGTTACCATGCATTATTTGTATTTAAAAATGGATGTTTTGTAAAATCTGAAATGGTCTTTCTATTCCATAAGAGTTTAATAAGTCTTGTTCAGATTGTTATTATAAATAATAGCATTGTGAAATAAAGAAATATTGCTTGCTGTTTTTTCATTTTTAGGAATATGTACTATGTATAGACAATTTAGAGATCATAGGAGGGAAGAAATTGACATTTATTTATTATTTATTTTAGGAAAAAGAACATTATATGGATTAATGAAGTGATCTTAATTAAATACATTTTCTGTAAGACATATATAGAATATATACTGATATTGATTTTTCCCCCCTCTTTTGGGTAGGATTTGGCATATGCGATGGGAAGCTCTAAGCTGGGCTACTGCAGTTGATATATAACAACATCAGAAATTCTGATTGTATTTGGTGTGAACCAAGGAGTGGTGTCATCATTACCTGACCTTCCTGGGCTACTGTTTGTCCTTTAATCCTAGAAAGTAAGACTGTGAAGACATGAATTGTGATGTACAAGGTTTCAAAATAAGGACGCTCTGGTCTCCATAGAATTGAGATATTTGAGAGATAGCTAATGATTAAAATGTAGATTTGCTCTGTGTGAGTAAGTACATCTCTTCATCTTTTATTTCAGTACTAAATTGCTCAAAGAAGGTCACAGTGGGCTCTCGAATTAGGAAAGGCCAAGTTGAAAGGGGAGGGAGAAGATTGGTTACTAAATGGAAACTGAAGACTGTTTTATCCACAGAGTGTATTATGAAAGGAAGCCTAAGAAATAAAGACGAGGATTAAAGGGGATAAGACAGCCAGTACTGGCCGAGCAGCGGGTCAGCTTGGGGGAGTCAGCAAAAGCAAGGCAGCGAAGGATCCTCAAGTGAGAGAAACCAGAGCAGGGCTGGAATTATACAACGCAGATTGAATATAAGGCATGGTCAGCCTGCACAGAGCCAGCATTTCCAACTTGAAACACACACTTACTCCTGGCTACTGTGTGTGTCTGCAGGGACTGCTAGGGTTACAGAAGCAAGTCTGGTCTCCAGTTTTAGAAAGAAAGAAAAGCGTGAGGAAGAAATGGGGATATCTATTTCAACATGTTTTCACTGAGACCCTCCTTTCTAGTGGTTATAAACTCGAAAGAAATGAGACAAAGTTGAAAACAGTCATGTGAATGATAAGAATGGTTGGGGATTGATGTTAGAAAGGGTTCTATCCCCCTTTATCAAACTTTTCTCAATTTCTAGTTTATATTCCTTAATTCACTGGAATTCCTCAAGAGTGAGGGAGGACTATGCTTTATTCTTTTTGCATCTAGCAGCTGATATGAAATAAGTATTCAATTAGAAACTGCAAGCAAATAGGGCTTACTAGGGTATAAGGAGCCCGAAAGAAAATGGCTGGGGATGGAGAGGGCTGGGATGGCACTCCAGGCAGAAAGATGGGAGAGAATTCCCAATGTGGAACAGCAGGAAGGCTAAAAAGATGTCTTCCATTGCAGGCACTTATAGAGAGAGAGAAGTTGTTGGCCTGAGAGTAGAATTTTTAGAGAATCATAAATGCCAGAATGAGTTTGTGTTTACTCTACAAGCAGTGAAGGGATCATTGGGGTATTTTGAGGAGGGTGAAGACATGAAGATGATTATTAGGAGTTTATCTGGCTCTGATGAGCAGGAAAGCCAGGAATAGGAGAAATTGTTCCAGCTTCAACTTCCACGTTTTTTCCTTCCTGCATTCTACTGGAACTTTGCTCTTCCACAAGCCTGAGATGCTCAAGAATATTCCCGTGCCTTTGCTCAGTCTGCCTGCTCAGCATATGACCCCTTTCCCTCTTGCCTGTTTCTTTAGTTGGAATTGTTCCTTTCTTTACCAGTGCTGCCTCAGTTGTAACATTTTCTTTCTTAGAATTTTTTTTTTTTTTAATTCACTGTCTTTCACAGAGAACAAGCTGTGTCTTATTTCCCATGGGGCTTTGCAAGTTGTGCATTCAAGTAGTCTTTACTAGACTTTAAAAGAATGAACAAATGCATTCACTGAAAACATGCTTATGAAGTATTAACTATATGATAGTGATTGTGCCGGGTCTTGGGAATCAGTGATGAAAGACACTTGTCCTCAGGAAGCCTACAGTCGAGTGAAGTGGGTCTTGAGTATGGTTTCTGGACCCCTGGTGGTCCAGACCTTAAGAATTTCTCATATCCTGAATTTTTTTGGTTGTGCAATTATGGGGCAGCCTAACATGCTCTTCTGTCCTTTTGATGTCTAGTAAATTGACAGCTGAACCCAGAGACTTGATCAGACTCAGATGTCATCCTTTTGACTATTGGCAGTAGAGTATTCTTTCATTGAGAAGCACATAATATTTGGTTGTCCTTTACAATGTCAATAGCTGTTTCTGCTATATTTCATTTTGCCTAGAACCAGGATTAGTTAGGGGCTACAAAATGGTGGTCTTCTAATTATATCATTGTCTGTTTAGTAATTAGTGGAAATACTTTTATAAAGAGACATTTCCCCTCATCTGTTATTTGGCTACCTGGTGGTACAATTATTATTACAGGAAAGACAGGATAAATGCCCTTTCCTTTATTTATTCCCTGTTAAGGTAGTAAGTTGATTTCCTGTCATCCTCAATTTTTATTACTCTATTAATATTTTCTCCTCAGTGTGCTTGTCTGGGAAGTGAGTCCTGACCGGGCAGTTTCAAGAATGCATAGGCGCTAGGCTGTTCCAGTCTTCAGATCTCCCCTCTGCTATATTAAACATGGTAGTCCGCACCCCGCACTGCACCCCCAGTTTCAGCTCCTGTTCTCATATTGGCTTATCATATTCCAGTGAATATTTGCTGGCTGTTTTGGGGGTTCTCTTATTTTCATATCCGTCAGACCCCACTGCTTCCTTCTGCTTCTTTCTGCACAGATGCTAATACTTACATACAGCTTGTATGTTTGTCCCAGGTGCTTGTATTTTGGGTTTGTGGGGCTATCTTATCACCAAGTTTTGTTGTAAATGTTTTCTATGTTTTTTTATTTTTTATTTTATTTAGTTGTTCACACGGGTTGCTTTCCCCTGGGCCTGGGACTCGAACCCAGGTGTATGTGGCTTGTTCCTTTGGAGGCGATTGACCTAACCACTGCTCCACCAGGATGCACCTCCATGGGGTTTTAACTTTTTCTATTTAGTTGCTTATGTAGGAATGAATGATTAAGAAATTAAAAAAGCCTTAGTCTCAACAATGTCATCTTCTGGGAGAGGGACTGGATTCTAGAAGAGGCGGAGTAGAATTCAGGATAACTGAGGTTTCTGATCTGAGATATATAGTGAATGGTTTTTCACTGATGAGGATTAAAAAACAGAAGTAAGGGAACCAGGGAGTAAGTGAAAGATAAGATCATTTTTTGATTTCTTAGATTTGAAATGCTTATGCGGTACCCTAATAGAACTATCTTAAGAAATATGTTTCTAGAATTTGATAGAGCTAGATGATGAAAAGTCAACATTTTAAAAGTAATTGAAACCATTATAAATTTGGAGAAATGATTATTTTTGGTAAAACTTATAGTGTGAAAAAGCAGTTTTTCTACTATAATTTTCCACCATTAATTCTACCAGTAATTTTCTACTGATAGCTTGTACTTCAATATGAAAGACTCCAGAAGGTATTTGTGAACTAGTAGTTTTATGTATTTTCAGTAAGTATTCACAACAAATACAGGTTTACATTAAACACAAGGCAATCCAAAGAACACGACACTGTTTAAAATCCATTTACATGAATACAGCTGAATTTTTGGTCATTAAGTATAGGTATCCTGTGTAGGTTGGATATAATAGTGAGAGAATAAACTTGTGAAATCTGAGTATTTTTCCTATGAGAAAAACAGATACTAAGTATTTGTAAACCTGAAAACCCAACGTGAAGATGTTAAGTATTCTTAAGCTGCAGTTTTTACATTTTGAGTAGACAACAGTATATTATCACAGATCCTCTATTTTAAGAGCAGATGAAACTCTTTCTCTCTTTTGAGCTCTTCCAGAGAATTCCAAGGTGCTCTGACCTCAAAGGAGATTTTTGAAATAGTATGCCGTTTAGATAGCCCTTTTTAACAATTTCATAAACATTAAGTACAACCGAATGACTTACATTGGACCTGTTTTTTCTCTCTTCTTCTTTCTAAATTCAGGCCAGCCTGCAGAGGCCTGAGATTAAACTTGAATCACTCAAAGAAGATATTAAGGAATTCTTTAAAATATCAGGTTTGTAAGTTGCTTTTTTCCTATTTCTTTAAGGCAAAATGAGGAATACTTTATTTTGAGGGAATACTTTTATCCCCAATATTCTAATTGTTTTATTCAAATTTGTGAAACATTGACTGGGTAGGTTTCTGCTAGAATTATCAGACATTTAAAAAAAAATGCTGCAAAATTTCAATAAAGTGCTGTAAAATTCAGGATCACCTTGATACATGCTATACGTGAATCACTTTTAAATACTGTTTACCTTTCTGGTCAAAAAACATCCTGATTGTGTTAAGGATTACCTTAGGTCTTTTTTCTTTTCATGTGCTTTTTTTTTCCTTCTACATTTCTTTTCCTCATCTTTTCTAGCCTTTCAGAGAAAAAAAAAAGTTTTTCAGAGCAAGAACATAGGTGCTTCTCTATTAACCTTTGCAGACAGGAACAGAGATGTTGAGTGGTTTACTCCCCACATAAGTTCAAGTAGTTAGTGGCCAATCTAATTGGTCTGATTGAATGTACTGCATAATAATTTGCTTCTGTTGTTCAGTTTACTGACTAGTTAATTATAATTCTTGTGACCTGTCTTTGCCAAGTGCCTATGTCTTGCCCTTGGCACATTCTTCCTTGTACTAATAAATAGCCAAAGATGTTGATATTCATTTAGCACTTCAATGGTAGAAGAAAGTCAAGTTTCTCCATCTTGAGAAAGTGCTGCGATACTTTTACTTCAGAAATAATGCAATGTTGATGGTTTTTTACTTATTTAACAGTGAGCAAGAAGTATAGTAAAGTATAAGAAGTAATTCTTTAATGTCTTATAGTGATTGGCAGTTAGGTTCTTTCCCAAGTGAATATGATGCTATAATTTTAGTGAGATACACTTAAGTGTAATGTATGTTTATTTTAAAAAACAGATATGTTCACATATTTTCTTCTTTCTTTCATAAACAGGTTGGGAGAAGAAACTTCAGAATGCTGTTTATAGTGAATTGAGTGTGTGAGTTTTTCCTACCTAATTTGAGATACGGTTAAGTGTAGTTATACTTACTTTGTAATTGAATACAGTTTTGCTATATACTCATTGTGCTCGGATTTCTCATTAGTATTTATATAGCATTTCAAGAGAGTTAATACTTTAAAAAAATTAATCTTGCCAGAGAATTAATAATGATTAGGCGGGTTATTTTTAACCATCAAAATTTTATATTAACAATTAATTTATCCAGCGTGATTAGAGAATAAAAGATTTCTCATAGGTTAAATTACAGACCTTTCAGATATTGCCCTTTTTTTCTGTCTTTATAAACCAACTCTTCAAAATATAATTTATTTTTTCAAGTTTGGCATCATTATAAAAAACTTTAATGTTTTTATCTGGATTTGCCCTTAGAATCTGTTGAGGTGTATAGAACCATTTTCCTACTACAAAAGAAATATAGAACTAGAATGCTAACTTCCGACTTTATTCTCTATTTTATTATTTGTTAGTAATTTATTGGGTACCGGCTATGTGCCAGCACCATGCTAGGCACTAGCAATAGAGTGTAGAATTATAAACATAATTTCCTGCCCTTATAGAGCCTATAGTTAGTAGCTCTTACTGTTTGCTATTTTTTTTCCTAATTGTTATTAATGTATCTGTGTATCTGGCATCTCTAGTTTTAAACACTCTGTTTCCAACTTACCCTTTCTAATCTGCTGTGAACTGGGGAACAAGATAACCCGGGTTACCAGACTATTTCTAAAATAAAGTGATTCAGATGAAGGCCTGTGGACTTGTGCTTAAACACACATTTTAAAAATTTGTGTTTGCTTCTTGTTTATCACCATTTTTCTAGTTAGTTTTTTGAATTCTTAAGTACCAGTATCTAGCCATACTATTAATTAAAGCTGACTGTGACCAACCTTCAGTATTAGTCACCAAAGGAACAGATGTTTATTATAAGTAAAATGTTAAATTCACAACTTAAGGTTGATTAAGCTAATATAAACATGATGATTTACATAGAAAGTTTGTAACTTCACTGTCTTTGTCTCTGGTACTGGTGGAATAAAAGCAGCTGTTGTGTATAATTTCAAACATGGGCTTCTTATCTGAGGAACTATTACTAATGATTGCTATTTTTGATCTAATACATTCCTGAAATTGTTCTTTGAGACCTAGTGCTTTTTACTTGATGACAGGGACATTGTTTTATTCATGGTTATAGCTGTAATACTCTGCCTACTAATTAAATAAATATATTTTAGTAACTTGGAACTTTTGAAGGCGTGTAGTATACTAACTTCTTTCCTCACTTGAGTTCTGAACAAATTGAGAAATAAGATATACAACATAGAGGCAAATGGGGATTAAAATTACAGATGATCCCTGATTTAAAATGGTTAAATTTAAGGTTATTCAACTGTATTGTTACAGTTACAAAAGCGCTCTGTATTCAGTAGAAGGCTAATCTATGCTGTCTGGTAGGTTAGGTGTAGTAAATGCATTTCTGACTTTATGATGTTTTCAAGTTGTTATGGGCTTATGGGACATAACTTGTGATGGGGGGAAGATCTGTATACTTTTATTTCTGATAAGATTAAATCTCTTTACCTTGCTCTCATTTTCTCAAGGTGCTTATTGCTCTCTGATAATAGTTTACTTTTTTTTTTTTTTTAAATAAGTATTGGCTGTCTTTCTTCCCTAGAATGTTAGGTACTGAGAACATGGGATATTGTCTTAATCACCATCATATACTTAATACCTATAATGGCTCAAATACTTAGTGGTAAACAAATTTGTTTTCTTAATAAATATTTTTAATGTGCAATGTAATATTCCTTAGAAAACAGAAATAATTTATAAGACATTAACATTTTAAATTTTATTAAATATATGAATTTATGTCATATGTTAAAGATGGATATTATGAAAGGTAGTATTTACATGATCATTTCAACTGTGTAAAATGTATAATCATATGGAAATGGAAATGGATTGAAATGAAAAGAATTGATATGTTGGTGATTTAATGGATTTTTTTAAACCTTAAAAATATCTCTAAATATTATGATATTTATATTCTAAAATGAATAGTTTGATAGTTTTCATATGAGCATTTAGAATTACCTCAGATATGTCTTCAGATTATCATGCAATTTAATTTTTGGCAGTTAAATTGCTAATCTATAAATATTCATGAAAGAGATTTTAATTAAATCCTGAGAATTGATTTTAAAATTGCTAATCTAAAAGCACAATAGTAATAGGATAAAAATTATAGTTTTATTAGCCTGTTGCACCATGTGTGAACATGTAAATATTTTATTTCATTTATAACATCAACTATAGAAGTAAGTGATTTCTAGCCAAGAGAATGAATTCATTATCATATGCAATGTACAATACTTAGCTGCCTCTTTTTGTCCCTAGGTTTCCCTTACCTAGTCATCCTGCTGCCCCTCCTGAGCATCTGAAAGAGCCGTTGGTATACATGAGGAAAGCACAGGTTGGCAAGTGTTTTTCTTCACTTTCATTTTTCCATATCAAGTTTTATAATGCAGAGCGAAAGATCATTGTTGATATGAAGAAGTATACTATTCATTCTGTGAAGCCCTTGGTGAGAACCACTAAAGTTATGTGAATAATATCTGCATATTCCTTTTACTTTCAGTAACCAAGGATCACACTTATTTAGCTTGCAGTGATCCTTTGAATGTTGAGTAGTCATGTACCATACTGAACAGAAGTCTAAAGTTTGATAAAAATAGTATATAATGGCTCTTTCCCCGTGCTCTGTGATATTAAAGGAATGAAAAATGGGAATGACCTTGCTCATTCCTCTCTTAAAATTTTGGCTTTCGAGGCCAGTGTTGCTGATACTGTATTTGAAATCTGTTTTCATAACACTCCATTACGTACTAATAGTATTCTGTTACAGAACTCAAATGAATTCACTATCTAAAATGGCCTGAAAACAACTTGAATCACTTTAAAGACATAAAATAATATGAAAAGAATAACTGTTGAAATAGAAACAAGTTCTGTCACACGGCCCTAACTCTATAGCTGTTATTCGCTTTGGTACAGCCTGGTCCACCACCCACCTGCCGCCTAGCGCAGCTAGGACTCTGTCACAGCCACTGCTGAGGCATTGAAATGAACCCCACGGAGCCCTTCTCCTCTGTCATCGTTTCAGAAATTATTATGAAAAATGTCAAGTATACCCCCAAAGAACTCCCATCAGCCCACCACCCAGCTTCAACAATGACCATAGTTCCTGCTGGTTCTGAGAAATGTACTTCTGGTTGAGTTACCGTGTTCCACTGGTGGGTGTTAGACTGGTTTTTATTTTTCAAAGTTTATTTTCACTTAAAAAGACCCCTCAAAATTAGATGGTGAATGTTAGCAAAATAAATAAAACACAGAGGTATTTGAGGAGATATATAATATGTTTCCATCTCCAGTTGTTACCTTTAGATCTAGTAATCAGACTGTATTTATTATTGTTATGTCATAAAGCTTAATTGTTCAGTGATACACATGTGAAAGAATTGATTGGTCTTGTTTAAAGGTACAAATTCAAAATAAAGCTAAAAAAGGTTGGGTCTAAATAATTTTGGTGACATTTGAGAATTTCCAGGTTTAGAGAAGGTGTCAGCTTTTACATATAAGGTATAAGAAACACAACACAAAAGTTGGTTTCCCATCATGACTAAAGAGGTAGGTAAATAATAGGCTTATTCTTCAAGCGGCCTGCTAGTTGCTGAGACTGTATGTTAATGGTGAAGGTATCCAGGGTGTATCTGTATGGTACTGTTCTTCCCAGACTGACCACAGAGCAGGAGCCTGCCCTCCATGGGCCAGATCTGCCCTGCCACCTCTTTTCTATGGCTGGCAGGCTAGTAGGTTTTGTTTTTTGTTTGTTTGTTTTACATTTGTAACTGTTTGAAAAATGGAAAGAATAATAATACCATGTGACTGTGAAAACTACAGGAATTTATGAGATATTGGAAGATAGTCATTCACATTTCTTCCCATATTGTTTATGGCTGCATTTGCACTGTGATTATCAGGGTTAAGAATCTATGACAGAGACTTTATGACCAACGATCCTAAAATGTTTACTCTCTGCAGAAAGCTTGCCAGTTCCTACACTAATGATTCATTCTTTAAAAAAAAAAAAAAAAAGACTATTTTATTATTATTTATTTTGCTTAAAAACCATACTCATTTTGACTCATTCTTATAAGAACTGGTGCTGTGATTTTTATCTTCAAGTTCTAGCACCGTGCTCACCCACAGAACATGCCCAGTAAGTGTTGAAAGAATTACTTCTTTGACCATGCATACATGAACACCTCCTCTCCCGGTTAGTTACCTATCTTCCTAAATTCGTTCTCCTCGAGTCCTCTCCTTCTTCAGCCCTCTGTTCTTTGGACAGTTCTCTACTCTTTGCTTGAAAGCTCATATGGATTGTATGACTACCGTTCCATCATGTTGTCTCATGCACCTCATAATCTCTTGCCCCATCAGACTTACATTGTCTGCTATTCTAGTCTTGAGCATTTGCTTTCTACCATTTGCTTTCACTCTTCCCTCAAACTGTTGAATACTTAGAGGAAAAATCACATAAGTTCTATGTTTATCATTAGTTTGGGCTAAATTTATTTATCTTTCAGTGGTTTTATTTTACTACCAATCACCCTTTTTATTATTTGTTATTTTTTATCTGCTTTTCAGTTAAGTTTTCCCAAAGTTTTTATATGTTCGACATCTCACTCATTTTTAATATTTGCTACTTTATTAAGAATATTCACATAATGTCATTCAGGCTTTCACAGCTCCTCTCTTCTTGGCTGTCACCTCTTGTCTGTCTCCAGTCCTCTATGACCAACTCTCTACTGTACATTCCCTCTGTGAGAGCCAACTCAGTGTGCCTAAAACTGAGTTTATTATTTTATTCCTTAAGCAAGTGTCCGTATCTGGCCTTCCTGCTGAGTTAATGGGTTCTATCATCGTTATAGTAATTTGAACTTGAACTATGATTGCAGTTTTTCATTTCTTGTAGTCACTAAGTTCTATAAGTTATTTCTTTCTATAGTCTTAGAGCCTTCTCTTTTCATTGTCCAGGCTACTGCCATAGTGATGACTATAATGATGATTACCTTTTGTTGGGTGCTGGCTTTGTTTCAGACATTGTGCTTTAATTCACATCCTCTTCATATTCTTACACCTCCCAACTTTCAGTCTCTCTCTCTCTCTCCCATCTCCTTATGTATTCGCAGTACTGTTAACTTTAACTGCGAGAAGAGGGACCCTTATAATGTATCTCACTACCTTCTAACAAATCCTCAATGACTCCCAGTTGCCTCAAATTAGGTTTCTATTCAAAAACTTCACATTTAAGAATTTTTACTGTCTCCTGCTTTCTCTTCTACTTTATCACTCTCTGATGTCTTATAACTATCCACTGTGCTCATCCAGTTGAATCGTTTGCCTTTCTAGCATCTTGAACACTTTCCTTATTTATTTATTTTTTTATCATGAAAAGCCCTTCCTGCCTGCTTTGCTTTATTTATTAAAATCCCATCTATTTGGTGAGGGTCAGCTGAGATGACATCTTTTCTGTGATGTCGCTGTTACTCCTGCTCAAGATCTCTCTCTCCACAGACTCTTGTAGCCACTGTCATTTCATGGCCCATACACAAATTGCGTTTTATTATAGTAATTTCAGTACACTTCTTTCTGACTTTTGTTATAAGCCTCTTGAAAGCAGTAACAATTTGAAAACATTTTGTGTACCCCTCCATCCAGTATACTGACTTTTATGTATCGGGAGCTGGGGAAGTTTATGTTGTTAATAGTAAAGGCACTTAGCATCCTTTCTACCAAATGTTATAATGCTTATTTGTGAATGCCTCTTAGCAAAAGTCACTGCAGTGTGCTATGGAGATTCAGAAATAAATTTGATAGAGGTTCTGCCTTCAGGTAGCTTCACGGTGTAACAATTGAAATAAGACTTGGACACAAGTAGCTTTAATGTAAGGCTGTAAGAGTGATGTGATATGCTCTAGGGGAGGTGGCCAGGAAGTTGTGTAAGACACTGAGGAGAAGCTGGTGACAGGTGATTCCTTATCAGGTGGGCCTTTGGTCTTTGCAATCCAGAATAACTTTCAAACAGTTTTTTCTCCCCCTTTTATTTAGTAAAACATGCAGGCAGAAAATGTTTTGAAACTGTACCCTGGAAAAATTTGATTCACTTTTTTCTATTAATGTTTTATGAACAATTTTAACTTTACTTAGTTCTTGCCCATATCTTCAGAGTGGGAATGTTAATCAACTCTCTGCAGTCATTGGAAAGCTGGATTGGTGTTTAATTTTCTGGGGTGATGATGAAGAGATTTTTTGTCTTGTATCAGCATTTCCTAGAGTGTTTTCTGCCGAATACTAGCCCTGAGAGATGCTCTGTAAACAGGGTTCCATGGACAAATACATGTGGGACATGAGGCACGAGCTGCCTTCTTTGATAAAGCACTATTTTCTTATTTTTAATAGACTTGATTTTTTTAATAAGTGATTTAGATTTATAGAAAAGTTGAGAAGATAGTTTAGAGTGTTCTTCGATCCCCTACCCAGTTTCCCCTATTAGAAACATCTTAAATAAATATAGTGTATTTGTTACAATTAGTAAATTAATAGTAATATGTAATTATTAACTGAAGTTCATACATTATTCAGATTCCTGAGTTTTAACTTAATATTCCTCTGTCCCAGGACACCACCTTATGTTTGGTTGTTATAACTCTTTCTCTGACAGTTTCTCAGACTTTCCTTATTTTTGATGACCTTGGCAGTTGAGAAGTAGTGGTCAGATATTTTGTTCAAGTATCTCCAGTATTTCCTCTGCTGGGATTTAACTGAAGTTTTTCTTATGGTCAGATCAGGGTTCGAGGGTTTTGGTGGAAGATGTTATTTCATCACATTATATTAGGGTATATGCGATCAACATGACTTATCACTGTTGATGTTGACTTGTGTGATTTCTCCAATGTAAAGTCACTTTTTTGTCCACTTCACATAATCTGTTCTTTGGAAGAAGTCACTATATTAGGCCTATACAAAGGGTGGGGGGGGGGGGGGGCGTTATGCTCCACTCCCTTGGGAGAAGAGCATCTATGTAAATTATTTGGAATTCATCTGCATGGAAGAGTTGTCTCTTTCCTTGCTTCCCCCCTTCCTCCCTCCTTTTACTTTTTTATTCAGTCATTTATTTATGTCAGTAAGGACTCATGGGTATTTATTTTATACTTTGGGTTTCAATCCAATAATCCTTCATTTTGTTGCTCACGGTTTATTTTTACATGTTAAAGGCTCAGAAAAGTTCTCTAGTAAAGAAACTTTAATTTTATTTAGTCTACTGTTGTTCAAACTTAAGTGACCATGAAACTGTATTTCTGTGTAAAAATACTCCTTGTAATTTGAAAAATACTCCTTGTAATTTGAAAAATACTCCTTTCCTGCACATTTCACCGGTGGTATTTAGGAAACCGATATACAGCATGACAAATGTAAGTATGAGTTTTCTTCAGAGTAACACTGGTGCTTACCTACAGCTCTAATTACGTACCAGGTACCAACTGGAGGCTTTGCAGATAAGTAGTCATTTAATATTCACGATAGCCCTGTAAGGTAAGTAGTTCAATGCTCTTATATATGTCCAGCTTCACAAAACTGTCAGTGGAAGAGCTGAGATTTGAGCCTGGAGCCTTTGACTCCAGAATCTACGCTGTCTGATACCAGTCAGCCTATTTCTCTATCTAGTTCAGAAGTGCTAGGCAAACTCGATCTATTCTGTGTGGTTGAATTTACTCTGTCTTCTGGTAATCAGTAACCTTGGCAAAAATGAGAATTTGGTTTGTTTTATATTATTTCAGTGCTCAAACCCTTCCTAACTGGTCTTTCTTTCTTTTGTATTATAACTATTTCTTAAAAGTTCCAAGACATTTGGAACTCTTAACTTTGCCCTAACTTTGCTTTTGCTTACAAGGCTTTGATGATCTTGCTTCTTCTATCGTTCGCGTCTTCTCTCTTGCCTCCTCACTGTGTCCCTCATCCCACCACCTCCCTCCCCACTTGCCTCTCCACTTCCACACGCACATGCACACACACACACAGACATGCACACACCACGTCCACACACACGCACGCACATGTGTGCACACACACGCATTCCTTTTCTCTAATCAGACATGAGCTCCTTCAGCTGTCCCAGTTATGCTCACACTGGGGCTTCTTCCTGAAACTGTCACTGCTCAAATCCCACCATTTCTGGCACACTTCTGCACCTTCTTTGGGTATCAGGTTAGATGATAGTTTCTTTCTTTTGTTTAAAATCTTTTGTTCCCAATGCGCCATTGATTTTTGGTATTGAGATTGTGTCTCAGTCTGTATTTCACACCACGCCCTCCACGAGTTCCAGTGTCCTTTGTCTTCACCTTTGACACAAGATGCTGACTGCCACATCCCACCATGTGCCACTTTGGTTTGCAGGTTGTTTAGAGAGAGGTCGACCCCTCCCTGCAGGCTCACATGAAACTTTACCGCTCTACCTAGAAGGATGAAAATTGGACACATTACCCAGAATTGGGGTTATTACCAGAAACAGCTTTTCAATATGGGTAATTTATCTGCATGTCAGGGAATTATATGAGTCACTTTCCTTGTCATGTGAGTTCCCCTCCTTTCTCCTTGAAGCTTTAGGCTCTTCTCTCATTCCTCGGCTCTGGACAAAAACCTTCATTTTGCCGCAGTCTTTGGGGCCCTCGTGTTTATATGGGCTCCCTATGCATACAAAATTGAACATGGTTATTTTCCCTCCTACTGATCTGTTAATTTGATTATTCAGCCAGCCCTGGAAGAATCCAGAGAGGCAAGGTCCTTTCTCCCTGCACATCTTAGTTATCACCCAAATTGTAGTCCCTGTGCAGTAGGACCTGTCTCTTCTTCACACAAATGTAGCTCCAGCATGGGGCGCAGTGCATGCTCCACGCAGTGCTCGGTAGGTACCTTAAAGTGATGGGGGTCAGAGTCAGCGGCAAAGTTCTCTCCAGAAATATTCACACCCATTTTCCTAGTAACTACTGCACTTGTAGAACCCCGTCTAAAGGAAAGAATTAGAGACACAGGACTTTATCTTCATGAAATTAGAAAAAAAAATTAGCAGACTCTAAATGAACATTAATAGAGTTTGCTTAAATATAACATATTTTTAAAATGAAAGAAATATAATGAAATAGGGAAGTATTCAATATAATCTTTAAAAAGCAAAAAATGAAACAATGTAATTCCACTTTAAATACATATGTATGTGTGTGTGTATGTACACACATATATTTCAGTTATACCGCATGTATGCATAGGAAAAAATGACAACAAAATGTTAACTGTGGCTATTTGTGGCTGATGAGCCTTATGGAACCTTGTTATTTTATTCTTTAATATTGTTTTTTTAAACTATCTTTAATAAACATGTTAATTTTTAATCAGAGAAGAACTACTAAAATCTGTTTTGTTAAATAAATGGTTTATATATTTTTTCAGGGTGAAGAAAGTCATTTTTTAATTTTATAATTTCAGAGTTTTTTTTTTACACACTATGCATGTGTTTTTTTTTTTTAAAGGCTTCTTATGTCATTGTTCTATAAATGTCGCAGGTGGAAGCTATTATCCATTTAAAGATTTCAATGCAATTGCAATTCTTTTGTCAATCTTTTTGCCTATAATGGCTTAGAAATTAGCTTTTTTATAAATTCTCAAAATCCTTTTAGTTAATACCATAGATTCCAATTATTAGAGAAACTGATTTGAAGGCAACAGTAACTTCATTTGGAGAGGATATGGGTTTGGTAAAAGGTAATGTCTTCCTATTTACGCATTTTAAATGTAAAAGGCCATTGATTTTCCTATTATATGGCATTTAAAAGCTTTTTATATATTTTGTAAGTTTTTTGTGTGTAAACCTTTGCTTCCTTTTTATTTTGTTAGTACACTGTCATTTTTCAATAACCTACTAGCTACTTTTTTTGTGCTAAGTATTTTTAAATAGCAGCATAGGAGTAACTTGCTATTTTTGAGCATTTAGTTTTTAGACTTAAGGTTTATTTACTCACCTCCCAAATAGAACCTGAAAAAAGTTAAGTATCTATACTTACACTGGAGCTCTATTTTATTGAGTCCAACCTCTGCATTTCATGTTCAAAGCTCAACTACTTTTGGAAACAGGAAACTCACAATTTCACTGATTTAAGCCATTTTGTCTTTCTGCTTGTTCCAATGTTTCTTTTGTATGTGAAGTGGTCATATGTTCCTTATAACATTTGCTCGCTGGTCCTCGTTTTGTGCTTGACATGTAGACGTCATTTGATATATGTTAGTTAACAAGAGTGGCTGAATACCATTTAAGTAATTCAGGGAAGTGATATGAATTCATTTCACAACTAGGTCTTTTGCTATATCTAACTTCCTGTTTTTTGGCTCTTTCTCACATGTTCTTTCTTTGTTTTATGACATATGGACTCATGACCCTTATGAACTTTCTGGAATCTGTCCTATATTACTTGTATGTCTTATTATCCCCTTTGCTATCACAAAAATGATGTTTCTTAGGCACAGGAATGCTGTTTTCTTCACCTTTAGGGGCATGTGTTTAATACTTAATCATAAATACCAATATTTGCTGAATCACTGTATTCTCATTATTTGGAAATTCAGCTATCATAGCTCATTTCACCCTGTTCTGGCTATAAAAATCTAACTTTTGAATATCCTTTTCTTCTTTCCTTCCCTCGATTTTTAGTCATGGTCTTTCTTCCTCTTCTGAGTTATTTCTGTTTCTTTATTAGTTGTGGAGCACAAGAAATAAAAGATAATTGAAGGTTTAATCAACTTTGTTTCAGTTTTAATATTTTTTCTCATTCTATTTTAATGAGTTTTTGAAAAATTTTCTTTACATTTTCTATCTTGTAAATGAGGCTAATGATATGTATCTCACAGGATTAATAAAATAGCTTTTGTAAAAACAGATAAATCATTATAACTGTTTCTTTAACTCTTTATTCAGAATGCTTTCTTCTGAAGTCTAATACCTTCTATGGAGATTTTTTCTTAATTATTTTCTCTATCTGTTATCTAACAATAAATTTAGAGTTGATAAATTGAAATACTTGCTAGAGTGGGATATGGGTTTAGAAGAACTATGATTAATCACTTAAAATTTTTTATTTTATTGAAATACCCAAATGAGGTGCTTTTGCCAAAATATTTTTTAAAAGATAAGTTAAATATGTTGTCACAGGGTAAATCCAGAAAGTCTTGTTATATTTTGAATGACCTTCATGTTTGAATTTTTAGTAGGTTTTATGCGTATTAAATTTTTATATTGCAGTTTTAAAAATATGAACTATATATTACGAGTCACATTGATGTCTTTTGTGACATTCATTTTGTTTTTATATCTGAAAGTTATTGTCTTTTTTTTTGTTGTTCAATTCAGGAGACTTTTTTTTGAGTGGTTGAAGTAAATAGGATGGGAGTGAAACGTGGAGAGTATATTCCAGATAAAGAGAACTGCATATTTAAGTGTGCGTGTTAAAGAAGAAGCAATGAATAGTGATAAATGAAGTAAAAGCTGTCAATTATTGAATGATTATTATTATCATTATTATATCTTTGTTCAAAGCATTTTAAGACATAACAACCACATAGTGAGCTGTTATCATTCTGTTTTTATTGACTGGTTATAATAGTCCTTTCTGAGTGGTGTACTATACAGTTCTCTCCTTTTATCTTTATTTGGACTAAGTTTTGGAGTTTTAATGTTATTTTATTTTGGTTTTAGTAATAAATGGCCTGTCAGTATGTGTAGTAATTTTTTTTTTAAATATAATAGCATTTAGCATTAAAAAAGATTATTTTATTAAAATGTGATATGTATGTTGAGGTTATAAAAGTCAACTTACGTCAAGTTTGCAAAAAATATAAAAGATAAAGAGACTCTAAAATCAGCTTCCTTGAAAGAGACATAATAGCCAAGTGAAATGTAGAGCATGAATTTTTATTGGCTCCTGGAATTTAAAAAACTGTAAAAGACATTTTTTGAACTTGAAAAGTTTTAATACAGACTAATATTAGGTGATATGAATACTATCTTTCATTTTCTTAGGTGTGATTTTGATATTGTGGTTATATAGGAGAAGGTTGTTATTCTTAGAACTTCAAAGCTGACTTAGGGATGAAATGTCATGTTCGGAAAAATTGCAATATAGTAATTTCTCTAAGATTTTATTTTTATTAGTCATTAATGATTCTGAACAGCAAACATTCATAACTGCTAAATTTAACTTATGTTTTTATTATCTGCTGTTTTTCTTTATGTTTATCAAAATATGACTTGATTTATTTTTGTATCTATCTTCATTGCCACCGTCTGTCAGTTCTATGAGGATTGAGACTTTTTGTTATTCATGGCTTAACTCACAGTACTAAGGATAATATCTGGTATGTAGTAGACAATTATCAGTATTTGTTGAGTGAACTAAGAGAACCAATCTTAACCTTTCTCTTTCTATATAACTCATAATATCTTTAAATTTTAAAAATCAATTTCAGCATTGTTAACCAGAAGCAATAATGAATTGTTCCTTATGTTGCAGGGAAGTTGGGAAAAAAGAATTTTAAAGAGTTTAAATAGCATGTGCACTGAACTGAGTATTCCATTGGCACGAAAGGTATGTTAACATTTACATATTTTATTGTAAATCAAGTACTGGAAGTATCATGAAATTAGAACTGAAGGCAGATTTCTCTTTTCTAGAATATCAGTTAGTTTTGAATAAAATCCCTAAAATGTCAATTATGTGAGTGTAATTCTATATAGACTTTTATTATGTATGCTGCAATTCTTATTGTGATAAACAGAAATAAAGTATAGAATCTACAATATAGATTATTTAGAGATTTAGCTGTAAAGGTTATAAGTACACTTTAAAATATTTAAATTACCTTTAATCACCTTACTTTTTGGTTAGTTAGCACAGTAGCCACACTTGAATTAGATGGAGTTCATGTGTCCTGTCATCTTGTAATAGGTGATATGGCACCGTCTTTCAGTATTAATGTAGGGGAGCCAAAGAGTGATTTGCCGTCTCTCTGCAGAACTATTTCGTTCTAGTATTTTTAGCTCTCCTTAGATCTAACATTCAGTCACTATGGACTTTTAGTTGTGAGAAATGAAAAAAGGAGAGAAAAAGCACTTGAAGAATATTCTGGGTTCTTTATAGCTGCTCACAGGTAGAAGAGAGCAAGTCTCTTTTCACTTCATTCTCCCTAACTGCTGTTTATTCCCTGCTGTTGGACAGACTATATGAATGTACTTCGGATAATATCCGAGGACAAATCTTTGAAGGCATCAAAAGGACAATATTAAAAATAAAAGGATAAATTTATATGGAAAACTGTCTAAATATGTAGTATTGTGTAATATACTGTCTTTCATGTAGGAAGATGATGCTCCTGACTCAGTCACACTCTCTTGGCCAGTCCCCCTTGTGATGCATTTCTGAGATTGCTGGATGGGGTAAGAGATGTAGTATGTGGCTGAGGAGCAGTTTTCTTTGTGAAATTTACTGGCCAGTACAGATCACTTACCTTCTTTTCTGGGACTCATTAGCAACATATTCTGAGTCAGGAAGTTAAGTAATAATTTAAGTGTAATTTAAAAAAAGTTTGCCACCTGTAATGAAATTACTTTCCATTTATTTGATAGCTGATTTCAACTTTCAGATAAGTTTATTGGTTCTTATTTTTCAGTTTCATTGCTAAACTTCATGAAATGAAACCAATTTTAAAATTACCTTTTTTAGAGGCCAGTTGGAGAACAGAAAGAACTTCTCAACAAATGGAATGAAATGGGAACTGATGAACCAGGTATCTGAATAACTCTTTCAGAGTATAGTAGTCAGGGAAAAAAAATGCCAGCAATGTTGACAGTTCTTTTGGAGAGAGAGCAACTTTCCCTTCCCACTTACTTACTATTATTTGTTTTGTTTGCTTAAACTTCACAGTTTAAAGTTTTCCAATTTTGGTTTGTGTTCTCCATCATTTTGAGAGTATTTAGATCAATTATCTTTTTTAAAGTGACATTTAAAAACATTTTTATAATAGAGTTAATTAAGTCACTCAGTGGACCCATAGTTAAAAGTAAATATTTTTTAGGCTTTAAATTGCAGTGTTAAATATGGATTAAAGAGTGAAAGCTTCAAGGCTTTAAAAACTCTTTCAGAATTTAACTCGGTTCATTATAATGTTTAAAATTGATTCAATTTTACAGACATATGACACTGGATAACTATATCTAACATACCTGACATGTGCAAAATTCCTCACTGTCACTTCTTTAAAAAAAGTATGGGGACTGGGGCAAGAAATGTGTCCCATAGTAGAGGAAGTAATAAGTTGTAGAAGTCAAAATGGAAGAACAGTATAACTGAAGAAATTCTAAGAATGCTTTGTTTGTATTACCTTGAGAATTCTTGTATAACCTTTTATATTTTACTGATTTTGCTTTTAATTAAATAATAAATGATATATTGCAAATGAAAGGGAGAGTTTTTTCTAGATTATGTCATCTAGTCTGTCAACAGTAGGGACTGTCTTCATTTTTATGTTTCCAGTACTTCATACAGTGTATGACAGTACTCTACAAATGTTTGAATTAATCTAGCTGCATAGCAATGTATGAATCATTTAACATTTATTATTAATAAGCATTCATATATTAATTGAAATTTTGTTTTAATCTGTTTTATTTTAGATTTAAGCCTATTCAGACCTGTATATGCGCCAAAAGATTTTCTTGAAGTAAGTTCTATTAGATAAATATATGTATATTAAAGAGAAGGAAAATGTGAAAGAAATGGCAAAAAAGCTGATATAAAAATATCTCCAGGCAGAGGACTCATCATGTAAAAAGCCCTAAAGCCATTGAAGCAGTGGAATAATATGATCAGATTTGTGTTTGAAAATTGGTCTTGGAAAATATTTTGGAGTGTGGAAAGAATAGAGGCAAGTAAATTAATTAGGAAGATATTGATTAACAAATAGTTACTGCAAATCACCTAGCTTGCTGCCTGGTACATGTAGGTGCTCGACAAGTATTTTCCCTTTATTTCTTCCCTATTTTAATAGATCTGAACTAAGAGAACAGCATTGGAATCAGAAAGAACCATTAATTATTTAAATTCATTCATCTTTTATTCCATTCTTTTCTTATACTTTATACGTTATCCATGAGTAAATCCTATCAATTTACCTTAAAACATCCAGAATCCATATGTTACCAACATCACCGAGGTTCTTTTTCCCATCCAGCTAATAAAGATCAAGGACCACAAGAAGGCACAGATAATGTAGTTTATTCTTTGACCAAAGAGGAAGAGGGGAGCCCCTACTCAAAATGCCTCTTCAGCCCCTTGCCACAGTCAGGATTAGGTTATAAGGTTATATACTTTTCACAAAGAAAGGCAAGGGTAGGGGATGGGTTAGGTTTATGACACCTGTAGACTTCTGGGAAAAAAGGGTGAAGCATTTCTAGACCAGAGGATCACTCTGGTTGCTAGTTCTTATTTGAAATGGATCAGATATATGAAGACCCTGAGAGGTGGGGATTCATGTATCTTTCTTCTTGACCTTTGTTTTCTCTTGGCCTCCATTTTGTCTCACTAGTTCCCATTGTTTTCAAGGAGCACATTTGAAGCCACCATTATTTTCTAATCTAAGGTTGTTTCAGTGTCCTCTGTAATCTGCCAATTACACAGTTTTGGTGATTCCTAAAAAAAAAGCACAACTTAACCGTGTGTAAGCTTTGGTTTAATCGTTTTGAGTAAATGGCCAAGCACCAGGTAACACATCCGCTTCTTAACACCGTCACCGCCGCGTCCCTAGTTTGGGCTAGCCTCTGGACTGCTGAGTAAGCACCTAACTTTTTCCTGCTTCTGCCCCTGCCCACCTAAAATCTGAACTTAGAGCAGTTTCTGGGGAATCCCTTTAAGTACAACTTAGAATAAGCTGCTCTTCTATATTCAGTGGCTTTCTAGTTCATTCAACTTAAATTTCCAAGTTGCAGCAGTGACTTAAAACTCACTGTTTGATCCTGATACCCACTGCCTCTCTGAACTCACCTAATTTTTCCTGATGTGTTCTACTCCAGCTACTGTAGACTCCTTCCTGTCCCTTGCTTCCTTTCATCTGAGGGCCTTTGCTCCTTGTTTTCTCTGTAGTACTTTGTACCACAGTACCTACCTCATTTCCTTATGTCTGCATAAATGTCACCTCAGCAAAACCTTCCCTAATCCCCCTACTCGAAATTTCTCATATCCGTTTTCTGCTGGTTTTTGACATGGCATTTATTATATGACATACTGGTTTTCTATTTTGCTCTTTGCCTGCCTTCTTTTAGATGGAAGCTCCAAAAGGGCAGGAGCTTCTGTTTCATTGCTGCAACAGTTATGCAGAGTCAGATAATTGAAAAAACTCATGAGATTTTCAGAGGATCTACCCACATAAGACTTTCTTTCAGCAAGCAAAAGAAGTCACGTGAACATGCAAAGAGATTCAAATTTCCTTTCTCAGTCGCACAGAATGTGTTTTGTCTTTGGAGTATGAACCAGTAAGATACAAGTGAGATACCTTGGTCTTGGGAATCAAGGCACAGGTTTTCGAAGAGGTCTTTTATAGCCCCTCTGGTTAAATCAGGTACAGATCAGCAACCTGTACATTTTCAATAAACAATGTAAATAAATTGATATGGAGTGCCTCTAGAAGATATTAACTAACACTTTATAAATGACTGGTTAATAGAATTCATCCCAGTTTGGCCAAGGGTCACCACCAGACTTCAGGTATCCTTTGAGAGAAGTATAGAACTAACACAAAATAGTTGCAAGTTATTCCTACCCTTTAGCTGCTCCATCTCCAACAGATGGAACAGTGCTTTTAGCACATAATTGCTCAGTAAATAGTTGTTGAATGAATGGTTGAATGAATGAATGAATCTTTCACATTTTATTTCTTTTCTGAACCTAATGCCTCTTATTCCAGTTTGCTGGCAGAAAACATTGTTAGAAGTGATGACATTGTTAGAAACTCAGACCTTTGGAGTTTAACTTTAATGAGAGGTTTGTTTGTCAAAAACTGACTTTATGTTAATGGCATTATTTCTCTAAGCTTATTAGAGGTTTCTCCCAAACTTTTTACTATTGCTGATGGGTTAAAATGGCATGTGATTTTTTTTTTTTTTTTTTATGATTACCTTTAACTAGTTTTCACCTTACTAATCATAACATTTTTTTTTCTCAAAGACTGATGAGTTGATCCTTTTATTATTCATAGTATCCCTGCTGACCTTCTAAAATTTGAGAGCATTTTCTGTGTTATTTCCTTAGTTATCATTTCTGCATTTCAGATATTTGATTTTCATTATCCATGTATTCATAGTTTCTTCTCTTTGTTTATTCTCTCTAAGCTTCCCATACATCATGCCCCTTTTTTAATGTAATTAGCTTAAAATTGTGCCGGTCTCCATTAGTCCGTGTTTAACACTGTTGATTCTTTGCTAAATATTTTATTTTTGGCAACAAGCACTTGATACTTTTAGATTTAACTGAACAGTTGCTATTTTTGGAAGACCTTCTGGCAGAATAGCACTGTTCCCATTTCACCAGCCATTAGCAGCTCATTTATGCAACATCGTTCCTGTCATCTACCCTTCACTGGGTTCTTGATGGGTTCTTTCCCTCAAAAGTTTCCATTAAAATATTTTTTAAATTATTATTATTTCCTACTTTAATTGAGATGTATTACACTGTGTCTTATTAGAATAATTAACCATAACTTTTTAGGTAGATCCTCTGTTATCTCGTATTTTTCTATTGTACACAATACTGCATTAACGTTCTTTCCACACTATCTTTGCAAACACCTTTAATTCTTTCTGTATTGGTAGAAGTTTCTTAGATGAAAGGATATGCAAGTATGTAATACTTTCTATATTTGCTAAATTTTGAAAAGTATATAAATGATTTTTCTTGTTAGTTCAGTTCTGACCTTTTAATATTCTGTAGGTTTAGGTTAGTAGTTGGTACCTTGCAATGTTACTTTGTCTAAAAAACCTTCTTTGAAAAACTTTGGCAATGTCTGTTTTTAAAAGGGATAGAATTGGTTCTAAAATTTTCTCTGATAAAAATTGCTATCCAGTGTTTTTATTTTTGTTATCACCATCTCTGGTTAAATATTACATTTAAACAATTTTTTTCTTACAATCAAAAATTTTTCTTTATGCCTAAATTCTTAATAATTACAATTAAATATGATAGATCACCCATTGGAATATTAGACCATGCTAATTAAACATAAATTTATGATATTTTAACATTTCAATATAATTTTACAGTATTTTAGAACATAAAATATGCATAAACCCAAATAGTTTTTAATAATGTGATGATTCACCAAGAATATTTTAAGTGTAAGCATCCTACAAAGAAACTAACTAATTTTGTTGGATTTATTTTCAAAGGTATTAATTAATCTTCGCAACCCAAATTATGAAAACGGTGATTCTCTTAGTTTCAGGACTCATTTGGGTTTAATCCAAGTTCCTCTAAAAGTAAAGGATATCCCTGAACTGGTAAGTATGGGCATTTAAAGCTAAGTTAATATATTTAAAGATCTAATAGAAATGTATTAAAGCAATAGGAAAATTCATTAAGTAAATGAATAAAATGAGAAGTTTCTTACTGTTTTATAGTTAGTTGCTCTCTTATTAAGAGTAAAGATGAACTTGCATTGACCTCTTAGTACTTTTACTTCTTCCTCAGTTTAATAAACAGCAAAGAGTTATAAGACTATCGTCTTGGGATTCAGGTGCTTGATGTGCATTTATAAAACTGAAGCACTGTGACTTTAATGCACATTTTTTAAAAGAAAGTACATTTTTTTAATTCAACTAACCTTCATTAAACTCTAACATGATGCGATACTGAGAGATAGAAGCGAAAATAAGCATGTGGCTTGTATTATATATTATATTATTAGTATATTGTAAGTATATGTTATAAGTATGTATTATATTATAAGTGGCTATCTTTGCTCTGGAGAGTGTGACATTTTGGTGAGGAAGTTCGTTTATTAAAATAGAGTAGTTATGGAAAGTTGGGACGTTTACTGATGGTGGAGTTAAGAACTTCTTACTCCTTTCTTTGAAAATCACCCCTAAACTTAAGGAGTAAAGACATATAAATACTCTTGGTGAAACTGAGAGACAATCCGTAACTCTTAGCTTTGTTGTATTAAAATAGAAGGATATGGGTGAATGGTAAAGGACTTAGACATGGGAGAACACGAGCCTGAATGCCTCCAGAAAATGGGAGGTATGACTGGAGAAAGGTGCTAGACATGGGAGAACACGAGCCTGAATGCCTCCAGAAAATGGGAGGTATGACTGGAGAAAGGTGCCAGCAATCAAATTTATTACCTTTCAGCTCCAAATCACCTTTATTTTTCTTGACTCTGCTTTGTTATATTGGATCTGACCTGTAAGTATTTCTCTGTTGCCAGTGGGCTTGATGTTAGACTTTGTCAGTAGAGATTTAGAAGGGACCCTGGAAGACGATAGCAGAAGAAAGAGTTTCCTGTCCTAGTTCCCTTCTGCAGCAGCCTGCAGATCAGCAGGCCGGAAGCCCTGTAGCACTCACAGGCAGCCCTGAGCCTACCTGCTCCAACCTGTGGCCCCTGGAAAGTTCCTTTACCACCCCTGGCCTGCACATCCTGTGGCATCCATTCCCTCTCAGTAGAGATCTGAGTCTCAGCCTTAGGCTCAGGTAGACCCTTTCCTGAATTCTGAGTTATTTTTTCATTCAGGTGTCATAGTCACTCTCTGCATTTGCTAAGACATTTCTGGTATTGTTTCTGTTTCTTGACTTGAACACTGGCTGATAGAAGTAGGATGATTTTCTCCATAAAACTTTGGAAAGTCTCAGGAACTGGAGACACTATAGGTTGTAGGCCAGGGCCATAGTGAGTCATAAGGCTGAAAATGGAGGTGGTATGAAAGTCTCCCATCAGGCAGGTTAGACTTCCAGGTTCTTCCCACCCTGTAATTGACTCCTCCAGCCCCGTAGGAAGCTAGAGGCATTTTCGCTAGAGAAAAGCATCACAGAAAGGCTGTGAACATGGGAGTCTCAGAGCAGGACATGAATAATATGCCATATTGAAACAGTGCAAGTAAATGAAAGTTGCCTTCTGCCACTGTCTCTGTCCAGTTTTTACCTTCTCCACCCTCCACCACCTCTAGGATGCCAGAGGAAAGACTAACAGAGATTTGGACAACCCTTACAAAAAAGATCCCTGAGTGGCTGCAAAATTATCTCACAGTGAAGCCCATTCTCCTCTATGCCCAGTCCTTGCAGACAGAGCTTCTAGTCATTTTTCATTGCCTCATTCCTAAATATGAATGATCCGCTTAGGATCTCTAGACTTTTGAAATCTTCTAATTTGAAAGGAAACCAAAATGAAACAAATGAAAAATAAAGAGAAAGAACTAGCCATTTGAGGGAGTGGGTGTTTATCATGATGACTAATAGCTGTATGAGTTTGAATTTGCATTCTCACTTATAGAATATAATAAATAGACCAGACCCTGGTACCAGGTTGACTTAGTTTGTAGAGTGATACAGGTCAAAAACCGTGTCAAGTCAGAATGTTAGTGGGCCGTTGTCAGGTACATCTTCCCTGAGATCCCCCAACGGCTGCTGCTTCCCCGCCACCACAAGGAATGCACCCTGTTAGGAGTAGCAAGCTCACAAGGCACAGCACAGGGAAGTCTCAGACACACTAGTGACCGTCACTTGTGGTGCATGTGAGCAGAGCGTCCGAGTCACTTCAAGAGACACCATGCTGGGCAGCTATGGTCTGTGTTTCCAGTAGATTTTCTAGTCACTCATAGTCCTCCATTTCAGATAGAATTTACCAATTAAGGGTCACATTTTTTCACTAAATAATATTGCCTAATAATATATGACATTAATATAATAATAGAACAATAATAATATGACATTTTTCTCCACTATTTTTTTTTGGGGGGGATTCTAGTACATTTTCAGGGTAACAGAGCTGATAGAACGTAGATCTAAGGTCACCTTCACATGGAAAAAGGGGTTAGTCTGATGTTACCCATTTCATGCCCATATAAGTTTCAAAGAAACCAGAAGCTGTTACTCGTGAAACGAACAGAATTTCATTAGAACAATAAAACATTAGAGAATGAAGAAAAGTATTTAGTCAAAAATATATTGTGCATAAATAAATCAGGGGAAGATTTGAAAATAAAGCTGAGGAAATCTCAGAAAAGCGAAATGTCAAAGATGAAAATAAGAGGTAACTTATTTTTTAATTAGAGGATCAATCCCGGAGGGCTCATAACTGATGAGAGGAGTTCTAGAAAGAGAAGACAAGTAATTAAATTTTAAAATATATAAAAATGAAAGACAGAAATACCCAACGTGAAAAGGCCCACCATATACCACTGCTATGAATGAAAGAAGATCCACCCCAAGGCACCTGTAAAAGAGAAGACACTAAGAACCATGGATGAAATAAGGAGTTAACCAACAACCAATCAAAAATGACAGTGGTGACCGGCACTAGAACTCTGATGGTGCGTGCCATGTGATGTCCACATTGACTGGAGTATGAATCTGTTCTCTTAATAATGTATGTAATATTGTAAACAAATGAAACTGTAATAAAATAAAACTGACCAAAAAAAAAGAGTGTGAAGCTGGAGATAATATATTCGTATATATATTTATATATATATTTCAGATATATATTTATATATATATAAAATATTTACTCTTATTCAGGGAGCTCTTGGTAGGAGTATCCCAAAACAAGATCATGAGCAAAAGTCAAAATAGAGAGCCCAGAAACTCGGGTTCCAAACCTAGAAGGAGAATTTCCAAAATGACATGAAGAGAAGTCCCCAGGAAAAGGCCATGCAACAGGAATGGAGCACTGCAATCCCTAGATTGGGGCAAGAGTTTGGATGGTTCCAGAATGAATGTCTGTAAGAAAAACACCAAAAGTGCTGATGATCTGACAGTTTTGATCACATGAAAAATTGTATTCAAGAAGGGCTTTTCAGAGTTGTTTAAGGATATAGGAAGAAAGAAATGATTAGAGAAATTATGTAAGTGAAAAAAATGGTTTACTATATAAGAAAGGAAATGTTTATAACATACTGTGTGAATCATATTTAAAGTCCTAATGATGCAAATTCATAATATGATTTTAGTTAAGAATTGATTTGTAACTATATTAGAATGATGGAAGAAGGAAAGGAGAATGTAAAATGAGATAAAATCCTTATTTACTATAAAAAATAGATATCTGAAACTGGTGAAATAAAAGGCTAATATATTCTCATTGCTTGAAATATGGAAATAATTCCCAGAAAAAAACATTGAAAGTGGTTTTCTTAGCATAGCGGAGCAGTCATGAGTATGTGGGTACATGTGTGTGTTTGTGTGTGTGTGTTGGAGAGGAGCATATGAGATAAGGAACTCTGTTGTTTTAAGTCTTTCAGCTGAGTAGACTTCTTAAACTGCTGCATACAGAGACAGTATTAGATGATGTTTAGTTCTCTGGAACCAACTAACCTAAATTAAATTCTTCTGCCACTTACTGACTTTGTGACCTGAGTCAATTTTTTCTTGCCTTAAGCCTTATTTTCTCATTTATAAAATAGGGATAATTTCATAGAAGTGCTGTGTAGATCAGTAAGTTAAGCTATATGTTGTGGGTTGAACTGAAAAGATATAGTAAAGTCCTAACCCTTCAGTACTTTTGAATGTGACTGTTTGGAATACAGTTTTTGAAGATGCGTTCAAGTTAATATAATGCCTTCGTGTCGGAGGACACCTGGAGAGGATGTGGATTCTTAGCTATTGAAAAACCAAAAGCCTATGGTTAATTTTCAAGAAATTGTGGCTGTACCCACCAGAAATAAGTTTAGTCCTTCTCTTCCTGCAGTCAGTCGGAACAGTTGTCCCTACCTTCCCTGAATCATTTGGCTTCGTAATATGATTATGACTCCAGAGTACACAGTATATTTTGTTCTAGTCTATGAGTGCTCACCTTGGTGAGACTCTGAGTCTTGTCATCCTTTAATAGATGGCACTTAAATCTAGTTCACAATTCTAGTTATATTCACCAATGCTAAAAGGAAATATTTTAAAATCAAAAGTCATTAACTCTAAAGTGAAGCTGCTAATTCCTGTTTTCTAATTCAGTCATATGGAAGCAGCAGGTTGGAACTGGAGCTCAGTAGTGTGGGCCAGTATTTATTGAGCCCCCTCTACATTTGTTCCTTAGTACTAGACTAAGTCATGGGTGTGCAACTGTGTATGAGAGACAGTACCTCTTTTCCAAGATCTTCAGGCTCCTTGGGGAGATGCACAGTACAAAATAATTTCAGTATGATGTGATTATATGTTTTGATAAAGGATGATGAAAGGTAATTTGTATTTGTAACTAGTTGCTTGTTTCAGCGTAGGCTATCAAAGAAGACATCCTAGAAGGCATTGGGTGAGCTGGAGGAACTGAGATTAGAACTGTTTACTAACACTGAATACCAATTGTCTCGAGCAGTGAAATGTGAAGTGAAGGTTTAGACTTCTGTTTATGCTTCTTAGCCTAAGTTGCATTTTCTTCATTGTGATTACAGAACCTAAAATTGAAATGTTTATTCAGCTTAAACCCCTTCTGTAGTATGAAAATCAAGCTTATTAAAAAATTAGATATGTCGTGAAGAAATAGTATTTAAAGTAAATGGAAGATAGTGATTGAAAGTGGAAGGATAACATTAAATTTTACTTTTAGTCATTAGAAATTGATAGTAATGCAGTTTTTTAAAAGTATAGATAAAATAAAGTTTAGTTATTTTAAATTAATATAAAAATGAAATGTGTGCATATTAAACTGAATAACTGACTTCTGAGGGACATTAATAAATCACAATCTTAAATAATAATAGATAACTAGGAGCAATGAAAACCAACGCCATTTTTAATGAAGAAGAAGTTTGGGTTTAGCAATTAGAACAGTAACATAATACTGAAACGAATATTAATAGAAATATTTAATTAGGGAATAAAAGTAAAGTGAATAACATGGAGTCATTATATAATTAAAAAGTAACAGTCAAGCATGATTACTTTCCCTAGACATTACTGGATAAGTAGAGGAAGTCTGGAGCATAAATCTAATTTATTCTTATTTTAGCAGACCACTTAATAGTCTAATTTTACTTAAAAATTAAATTGTTTTGGATATTTACAGTGTTTAGTTGATTAAGATCTGAGTGAAGTACTATTTCATAGAAAGCACAGACAGAATTATATTGGTAATTTTAGACAATGATTTTAGAAGATAACAATTGATAAGTGCTTCATAAATTATGTGTGTATGTGTTTCAAGAAAGATTTGAATGTTATTACTTCTTTACTCAGTAGGATAATTATTCCTTACTTTATTGAATTAGTCTATTACCTAAAAGAGACAAAAGCAAAAAAAAAGTTTTTAAAACAGTTTTTAAAGACCCATATTGAATGACTCATATAGGTCAGAAAGCATCAAAGTACAGAACTTTACTTATGAGGAAAATGTGAAAGAACTACTCAAGACTCTCCATATTGTGTTTAAGTTTTTCTTTTTCACTATATGTATTTTTCCTAAAAGCTTGTATCTTTTCTGTTTATGTTTATTTCATTTGAGAATAGTGTCACCTAGTAATACTTGTAGTAAATGTTTATGGTTGTTCTGCTCCTTAATTTTCGACTAATACAAATACATTGCTGTTTAAAGTTTAGATAATTCCTTTTTTTTAGATAATTGAAAATTCATCTAATACTGTGACTTTTATTCAAGCTAATATTGAGATAAAGACAACTTTCTGTAAAATGTATAGTAATGTCTGAGGTGTATGTTAATTCTGTGTGTGTTATTTTCAGAAAGAATTCTTTGTAGAACTCGGCTTAACAACAGGGCAGCTGGGTATAGATGATTCCACACAAGTGCCTCCTGGTTAGTATGTCTCCTGTATGGCACGTAATTACTGATAAACGGGGTGGCTATCTTGTTATTTCCAGATCGATATGCTAAGTGTTTTATATATGAAAACTAAGCATGTTCTCTGCCTCTCCTTGGTTGCTGTAAATTGTTGAAAGGAATCCTGTATGTTATAACTATCAGCATTCAACTCAGTTTTATCTTTTTAAAAAAGTCTTTAAAATAATTTCGAAAAGTCACTAGATGTACGTAATTCATTTTGTTGGCAAATTCTTCACTGGCAGCACTCATTTCCCTTTCTGGGCTATTGCCATCTGTTTTTGTTATTTTCATATTACCAAGTTAAACGAATACTGGCATTCTACTTTCAGTAAACTTAGACCTTAAAATTAGTGTCTTTTAAATGTTAATCATCCAGAAAATTTCGCTAACTTTTTCTCTTTTGTGCATAAATACAATGTGCTTTTCATAAAATGTCATATTGATGTTTATCTGTAATAAAAAAGGAAGTAAAAATTGACTTAAAATATAGGTGGCCTATATTATGTTGACGATATTAGATAGGAGTCAGGGGACTCTCCTAGTCATTCCTTTGCTGCGGACTAACTGTGTGACTTGGATAAGTCACTTTATGTCTCTGACCTTGTTTCTTTATAAAGTTAAGATGTTTACTGTTATTGTGATTGTTTTTATTATTAACAGTAAATAGTTATGAGCATGTACTATGCACCACATTTGTATGATCTCATTTTAATCTTTTGGCAACTCTAGAAAGTTTGTGTAATTACCATTTTTAAAGCTATTGATATATAATGTGTATTAGCAAAAGTATATATATCATAAGAGAATGGCTCGATGATTTATGAATTGGACATACCTATAAAAATACCACCCAGATCAATAAACAGAAACCTTCTCCTACCCTTTTTCGATCTTTGTCCCCCATGTCAAAAATAACCACTATTCTAATTTATAGTAACATCGATCCATTTTGCCAATACTTAAGATGAATGGAAACATACAATATGTACTCTTTGTGGTGATTTCTTTTGTTCAATATTACGTTTTTGAGATTCAACCATATTATTGTATATATATTTTGTAAGACTTTTTTTCATTGCAGTGTGTCACTGTAATGTAAATAGATCACATGTCTGTCCATTCTAGTGTTGATAGGTATTTGGGAAGTTTCAAGTTGGGGCTTCTTACAAATAAGACTGCTATGAACGGTATAGCCTCGTCTTGAGTGTGTACCTGGGAATGCAGTTTCTTGGTCCTGGGATTTGCATAAATTCAGCTTTTGTGGATAACAGCCTATGAATTTTCAAAAGTGGTGGTACTAGCTTATATCACCAATGTATGAGATAATGGTTGCTCTGCATGCTTGCTGATAAATGATGTATTCCATCTTTATTTTAGTCATTCTGGCTGCATATGGTAATGATGTGTTATGGTTTTAATGTGTGATGTGAGGTATTAACACTATTGTAAACGTCAAGTAATGGTCCAAGGTCACAAAGTTAGTAAGCAGTAGAGTCAATAATCAAAACAAAGCAATCCGCCTTCAAAGTCTTCTACACTCCACTGCCTCCCTCCTGCTCCCTTTGATAGTCATTTCTTATTTTATAAGATAATATTGGATACTTTATAGAATAAGATATTGCTATGGTTTGAATGCTTATGTACCCTCCCTCCAATTTATGCATTGAAGTCTTCAAATATAAAATTAACAATATTGATAAAACAGAGGCAACACAGGCTTTATGGATGAGTAAGAATAGACTTCCTTTAAGTCACACTTAAATCAGACATAAAACCTGTCTCTAGCTAAACACAAGTGTTGACAACATTTTGAAACATTGAGCATTAAACTTCCAATTTAATCAGGGTTATGATACAGATGAAAAAATAAAAACAGTGAGTTATTGGCAAAAGTAGTTATACATGACTTCATTCTTCTTTCTAAATAATACTATTGTCAGTAAAAAATCCAAATACGATACTGATAAAGTTAATCTTAATGGATAAACCCTAAATAAACCCGATTTTTAGCAGAACTGTTTGGAGAAATAGAAAAAGCAAAAATAATTACGCCAAGTTAAAGCTATTATCAGTCTCCTCCGGGAAGACTCTGTGTTCTTTCCTCTGCTGTAACTGCCCCTTGTGCATAATAATAGCCAATACTACACTGATATATTTCTGAATCTTATTTTCTATTATATCTTCCTTAGGAGCAAAGATTACAACACATCTATGTACTCACTAGTCCCTGGCCCTCCACAGGGTTTCATGCACATTTGTTGTACTATGAGTAAATCAAAGAAGAAAGAATTACCCTCTAGATTATGAAACTGTATTTTCTAAAGCATAGCTAGTATAAGATTAAAGATATTTTTACTAACCTGTCAGCTCTTGTGTTTAAGTCAGGATAGAGCTTAACTTTGTAATAAAGAAATTTATTTAGCAATAATAATCATAAAAAAAAAAACATTAGGCATAGTCATTCCTTCTACAGTTCTCATAGATATGAATTTATTTTAACTACACAGACACACATACACTCCCTGCCCACACACTGTGAAAACTATTTTTGAGAACTGTGTTAAAAGAATTAGCAGGGTCCGCATTTGATCATGAGGCTTAATGATAAAGGGGGTTATATGGCTGATAAACTCTTGACAACACCTGTCTGAGGACATGTAGTAATGAATCTTACTAGATGAGGGTTCTGCTAAGTAGAAGTTTTCTACAGCTTGTTATTTCTAAAGGTAAAAAGTATCTTCACTGTTTTCTGAAGTGCAATCCATGAAGTATTTATCAGATGCCCTGTGAAAAAGAGGATTTTCTTGTCAAATAAGGTTTGGGACAGGCAGCGCCATCTACCTTTTTTAGAGACATGTTGTTTATAAGTATCTTAATCACTATTACAAGTCCTCAGTAAACTCTCAGCTCAGCATTTTCCAAACTCATTTTACCACACAACTTTTTTTTTTTTCCAAGCAAGATCTCTTATTACAGCTTCATCTATTAGCAGAGTGGTCCTCAGAGCATTCTTGGAGAAACACAGAACACAGATTGGAAATTCTGATTTTGACTTCTTTGGGCATTTTATGCTTGGTCTAGAAAATAGCACTTAAATAGAGCATAATTATATTTTGCATAATTGAACAGTTAAAGTTTGTAAAGGAGTCTTTTAATTTTTATTTTACACAACTTTCAGTCAGTGGTAAAACATTGCTGTTCAGTATCATCCTCTTTTATAAAAGGTGAGAATTGGTTGACAACTCTCGACTATTTGGCTACTCAGTCTCAGGGATTAATTTTAAAAATTAATTAAAATGAAATTAGTATTGTTATCTCATATGCTGTGTTTGAAATAAATATATTCAAATACTTTAGTGGTAGAAAATGATTGTATGTCAGCAGGGATCCCAAACACTTTACTTGGTTTTTGTATATGCTGTTCACGTAATTGCTTCAGAGCCATTAAGAATAGAATAAACTAAAAGAATAGGTGGCTCTGGTTCCAATATTAAGTAAAATCAGCTGTATGGACAGTTTTTTAAATCTAAAAGAAAATTTGTCTAAGACTGAAAAATGTTAACAAATGGAAAATGGAAGTACAGTACCATTTTATGTTTAGCAGAGCAAAACCTGGACATCACTGAACAGGCTTTCTAAAAAACTGTGTTAAAATCTTGGCCCAGGACAGAGCTCCCTCTCCTGGACCCAGATCTCACCACCAGTAGGTCACTGTGTTCTGATAAGAACTTCAAAGTACCCGAGCATGAGCATTCTGCTCAGATGAGACTCAAGTGTCAGGATACCCACCAGGTTGTCAAGGGATCCAGCCTCCACTTACCCGGAGACTCACGTATGTTCATGACATCCATCAGAAAGGGTTAACTAATCTGTTAACTTATTAGTGGGTTATCTTTCATGATACGATGGCAGAGGAGGAAGAGAAGTTGAGAATTTTCTCTCGGATGGGTAGAAGAACTCAAAGGTCTCCTCCTCATGGTTTCCTAGTCCTTTTGTTTTTTGTTTTGCTCTAATTTTTAAATAACTTATAAAAATATATTCTGTGTATTGAGAGGACACCAATCATAAGTATACATATCAGTGCATTTTTTACAAAGTGGGCACACTTGTGTAACCTCCAACCAGATCAAGAAACAATAGTAGCATCACAGAAACCTCTTAGACACGTTTCCAGGCAGGACTAGTCCCATTGGTAACAAATACCCTGACCTATAATAACACAGGTTAGTTTTGTCTGTTTTAGTACTTTATTGATAAGGAGTCATACTATATGTACTCTTTAGTGGTTTAACTTCTTTTTCTTAATATTGCTTGTGAGATCCATAGTGTGTGTGTAGTTAAAAATCATTCTCTTTGCTGTACGGTAATCTACTATATGAATATACCAGTATTTACCCATTCTGTTATTGACGTTGATTTGTTTCTACTATTTGGTTATCATCAACAGTGCTGCTGTGAATATTCATGTATATATCTCTTGCGCTTGATAAGAACATTAGGGTATATACCTGAGAATGAATCACTAATTGCTGCAGGATGTGCATGTATTCAGTGTTAGTAAATGTTGGCATATAGTTTTTCACCAAACAGGTGGTTATACTAACTACAGTCCCACCATCTTTCTATAAGAAAACTGCTCCATTTCCTTTGCATTTAGGATTGTCAAGTCATTTTCATTTTGGCCATTGTGGTGGGTATGTATTTCATCATAGTTTTCACTGCATTTCTTCAATGACAGATGTAGTTGAGCACCTTTTCATATGTTCTTTGGTCTTTGGGGTCGTCTCTTCTGTCGTCTTTTGCCTATGTGTTTTAGATAGTTGTCTTTTTCTTACTGGCTTAGCAGGAATTCTTTATATATTCTGGATAGAAGTCCTTTACTGGACATACCAACTGCAAAGATATTGTCCTACTCTGTGATGTCCCTTTTCACTCTCAGTGATGTCTTTTCATGAACAGGTTTTAAAAAAAATATTTTATATGGTCTAATTTTTTAGTTTTTTCTATTATGATTGGCGCTTTAAAAACAAACCTTTTTATTGTCCCATATAATGCTTTTAAAATGGCATTTGTTGGCTTTTATCTACACAGTTAAGACTTCTATTACACATGCTTTAATGGTTGATTCAAGTAGAAGTAGAGTTTTGCAAATAAAATTGTCACCAAGTTTTTTTTAAGGAAGTAAAAGATGAATGGACAGAAACATTTTGTTATGTGAAAGATATTGTTTTATTTTAACAAAGAGAAATCAACTTATCAGTTTTTCTTTTGATTAAATATAATCAACTCCTTGTTAATGTCTATAAGTTTTAAATAACTAAAAAATATTTTTCTATATATAAGGGTAACTATTCTTATAATTTTCTGTGAACCATTCAGTTTTAAAAGTAATTAAAAGTATAAAGACAAGAAAAAAATATACCTAGTATAGTTCTAAATGTGGCTGACCACATTTGTGTCTAACAATTTTATTTTGTTTTATAATTTTTAGAACTTTTTGAAAATGAACATGTACGTATTGGACAAAAAGGTAAGCTGTGGCCTATATTCATTATAATTTTGAAAATGAGGCAATCCTAAGTAAGCATCTGTGTCATACCCCACAACTGATATTTAATCTCTGAAAAACTGAAAACCTATAGCAAGAGTAATATTTAACTATGTAGATAACATAATAGAAATCTTTATAACAAGGGAAAATGCATTATTTTGCTTTACCAATAAACATCAGATAAATAAGTACACAGATGGTTCACTAAACAGGACTTAATAAGCGGCAGACACATATTCCTCAAGGATGTTAGCTTAATGCATTCAGCAGTCGAATTTTGCTTTAAAATTGGAGAGCCAGGTTCTCTCTTTGATGCACCCACACACTTCTCATTAGTGGTAATGAGAATCCGCTCCTGCATCAGAAGAAAATGTAACGTCTCACTTCCTGATGACTGTTGACAATGGTGAGACTTACTAATGGAAGTGGCATCTGTGTTCTGGGAATGATTTTTCTCCCTTTTGGAAGATTCTTTTCCTTGATTTTGATTTTATAAGTCCAGGTTTGTCTTTGAAATAAGTAAAGGTAAGTCTTTTTGTCAGAATGAGCCTTCTTTGGCAATCATATTATCATGTTCTAAAGTCCCTAATTCAATTTTCAAAATCATATTTAGTCAAAAACTTCATTTGTTATGATTTGAACTTTTCATTAAATAGCATGTAAATTAAAGAGTATGTTTATTTCTTTTTTATTTTATGATTTCTTTGTTTCTTTTGGTTTTGTATTTTTATTTAATGTAAGATTTTTCTCATTTTCGTCTAAAGAAAAACAAGAAAACAGTACTTTTAGAGAAATATCAATAGTTGTTTAATATGACTTTTTTGTTTTGGGAGGTGGTTGTTTTTTCTTGACTTAATAGCTGGTATTTTCTTTGAAGAAAATAAAAATGAAAATGAAAGCAAAGGGATAGTATATTTATTTTGTGAACTTGGTTACTTATAAATAATTTTTGGTTCTTACAGATCTATTAGATTTTTTTTGTTTTCACTTCTTTGAAAAAACCCCCTTTTTCAAAAGACCATTGTTTTTGGCTAAGAAATCACTTAGCAGAATGGATTATGTCCTTTATAATTTTTAGCCTTAATACTTTAAGTACCACATTACTTGCAAATATTAGAATGTTCATATCTTAGCAGAATATGATTAAGGAATTTTGGAATTCTATAAATATGATTTTTCTTAACAATGGAATTAACAAATTATGCATATATGTGATATGTATATTATATATATTGCTGGGTTTAGATTCATGTGATCATAGTTTAAAGAAAATGATCTCAGGGTATCTACATTAAAGACTTGTACTAGGCAAAGTAGGAGGTGGAGCATCTTAACACTTGAAATCTGTAGGAATGTGAAAACGCAGAGTAAAATGTTGTTAAGACATGATATAATTATCTAAGATATAAAGATGAAATGTTAGCCTCCCGAAAGATTTCAGTGTTATCTCTAATATTATGAACTTTCTAATGAGCTTTTAATATCCTCTGGCCAGTCCTAGCAGAACAAGATAGTGCTGCGGCTCAGCAGTACGTCAGGCAAGGAAGCCCAACCGCGCTGAGAGCTGACTTATGGGCTCTCATTCTGAACATCTCCAGTCAGCCTGAGGTAAGAAGCAAAAAGGATGGGCCAGATTTGAGCTCTTGATGTTTGCTTTTCAAAGACCAGTTATTCAAAAGAGAAATTCTTCTGTTTCTTCATCTAGTATTTACTCCTACTTATTTATTTAATGGGAAAGTGCAGGCAGGCATGAAGGCCAGTAAACAGGCGGGCAGAAAGCGAGAGAAAGAAGCATTTCATTTATTTTTTTATGTAGTTGTTCATCTTTGGTTGTCTGCCCCTATCCCAGTGTGTGAACCAGAGTCCTTGGATGTGTGTGGATTGCGCTTGGCCAGAGGTGGCAGACCCAACATTACTCCACCAGGGCATGCCATTCCTTTTTTTTCCCGAAATTACTGTAGGTCTGAATTGTAGGACAAGACTAATATATAATTGAAGCAATGTGTGCCTATTCTAGAAATTTTTTATTTATAATTGTGAACTTATATCTACAGCAGTATAGTAAGTGAAGTTACTAGAAATGGTAGGTTCATCTAAATGTTTCATGCCAGTTTAGATCATTGAAGGTATTTGGTGGAATTGGGCTGTTAGAATAAGGAGAAATAAAGACAGGCAATTCAGTGTACATAAATAAATACTTTGTCCTTATAGTAACTTTTAAAATATATGCAATTTTTATGGTTCTAAATATCAACAGATTATATGGGTATGTTAATTTTCTAAGCATAAGATTGTTTTATTTTAGGACATATAATGACTATGAAGAGCAATCATCAACAGATAGGTTGTAGATTCAATGAAGAAAAATTATGTAAGACATTGAATTTGGTGGGGGGGGCAGGGGAAATATTCTTAGTGCGGATACTTATTTATTTAACTTAAGCCCAGTTTAGTGATTTAAAACATGGGTTTTGGAATCCTACAGATCTGATTTCAACTCCTCACTCCCCAACTTTTTTAATGTATATTATCAAGCAAATAGCTTAAAATTCTTCAAACCTTAATTTGCCCCTACTTAAATACAAATAATAATCTTTATATCACAGCATTGTGAGGATTAAATGAAATAGTGTATCTTTAACACAGTGCCTGACATAAATGATCACAATTAATGATAGTAATAATAATTGCCTGTTATATATAATTGCTTATGATTAGTAAAAATGCAGTTTTTAAGAAATCAAACATTATCGCTGTCCCTCTAGCCTTTGCAAATTACATATGTATGTGTGTTTGCATGTGTGTGTGTGTGTACAGTCTCCCTCTGTGAACGGCACTGTCAAAAATTAGTTGCTTCCTTTCTGAAAGAATAAAGCTTGTGATTTATTTCAAAGCACTTTTATACCAAATGAGATTGCTTATCTTTCGTACTGAGTGTACGTCGGGCATTTGTTGTGAGTGCATCAGCTCTTGCAGAAGTTCTGACTCTTATCTTGAGCTAACTTTCTAGATACCCTGCCATCTTCACTGATCGGGAGCTAGATTAGCACATCCGGTCTCTTTGCAGATGAATTTACCACTGCCATTTCAAAATTAAATTTGGAATTCTTCCAAACTTTCCTGGAATAAATGTCAGAACCCCCGGATAAGGATTGTTTATTTTGAATGCAAAATGACAAGTCTGTAAATAGAAAATATTTTCAGAAAATAAATCTTGACTTTATTGAATAAAACACTTTCCATCACTTATACTTCTTTTCCACTGTATAAGTGTGGCCTCAGCAAACTGTAGCATTTCCTTAGTAATTGTAGTCAGTACACTAGAGAGAGAGATAAAGAGGGAGTTAAAAGGAGAGGAGACTACTTACTTCTCATCAAGATTACTTGATCTAGTTTTTGTTTAATTACTTTCAACCAAGCTGCAGTCATAGTTAAAAGGATTAGAAAGATGAACATAATATTTCATATTTTATACTCATGAAGCTAATTTTTAATCCTATTTTAACAGAAAGACTTTGGATATAATGCTTTAAGTTCCTAGTAGTTTTTAGTACTTTAATTAGACCATTATCTGACTTTCTGCTTCTCTTTTTAAGAAAATATATAAAATTTGAAAGGTGTTAGAAATTTAGGACATTTTCTTTTTGGCTAATCTCTAGCTATTTGTAAAAATAGCCATATTTAGCAAATATTATTCATAATTAAATTTTTTTGCTGAGTCTGAATTTGCTAAACATAGGCAGACAGACAATTTTCTTATACTTTGCTTTTGTTACTTGCTTCCTGATAAAATAGCCGACTAGTATTAACATTTAAGATTTTCTTTGGCGTTTTCTAAATGAGCTTTTCCCCAGTCTTTACGTAGGTCCACAGTACCTGACATTCCTAGATTTTCCTGTTTAGTTCAACTGGTCTTATAGTGTGTATTTCTGACCTGTACTTTCTGCAACCACTTCTATTCAGCATCTTAGCAAAAGATCTCACCACCAGCTTCTAGAGAAAAGAGAACTCATCTTAAACTCATTCAGATTCCTTCCACCAAATTTATAACTTAATTGTGCCAGCACATTCATAGCTCTTCTACTTTTACAGCTAAACCCTCTGAAACAAAAGTCTGCGGGCAAGTTCCTACTTCTTTAATCTCCCTTCTACCACAGTCTGGCATACACCCCACTCATGACATGACTGTAACCTCCCTAATTGCTCGATCCAAAGTCACTAAGGCAGATTGAGTACATTTTTGTCTTTATATCTGCTACATTTGATACTATTGACTAGCCTGTCCCTGAAATAGTCTTGTTTTTTTTAATTTTAGTTCATATTTTTTCTTAGTTCTTCTTTCTGTTTTTCCCTTAGTCTTAATTTCGATTCTTCTCCTGGACCTTAGTGCTTATATCTCCTGGAATTTTATTTTGATTTTCTTCATTCTGTACATTTCCCCTGCACTGTCTGAACTACAAGTCGTCCAGTCACTATGGCTTCGACTCTGCTTTTAGTCAAATTTACTCTGATGTTTTATTTCCAGTTCTCTTCAGAACCCTATCACATGTTCTAAGAGTATATCAGAAGGAAAGGCATAATCTTGACTTCAGCGCATTTGTGCTCTTCCAAGAAATGCTGCGCTATCTCTCATTGCACTACAGTATTCTCTCCCTGAAAAAGCTTGCTCTGCCTTAGAAACATTTGCAGACTTCTCATCTTTCAGGCACAACTTATTCTGTCACCTTTTCTGAGTTCTAACATTATCTCCTCTGCTTTGTCTTTCCCCAACTCCATCACCCTGCTGTTAGATACCTCCTTCTCTTCTACCATCACATTCAGGACAGGAGCAAAGGCCTAAGGACAGAATTATAGACCATAATTCTTACTCTATTTAGTTAGCTACCTCCTTTTGTAGGCTTGAGTACCTGAGAAGTATTTTTTTCTTCAACATGTATAATGTCAGTATCTTGTTTAATGTCTAGAAATGGTAGGCTCATCTAAATGTTTCATGAACAATTAATAACTATAAAGTGTAGAATGTTCTGTGAGGCTTTTTAAAAAATTTCCTGAGAGTATATTTTCTTTTTCCTTAATCAAGAGATAGTACAAGTCTTAATAGAAAACAAACAAGTACATACACACACACACACACACACACACACACACACACACACATACACACATACATGTATAGGTATAATTAAAGTTAAAGTATTTTTGATGCTAAAAATTTGGACTACTTTGTTTTCAGAGATTGTATTTTGTAGTCATAGTTATTGCTCTTAAATATCTGTATTATCAGAACTTACACAAAATTTTCTTTTAAAATATACTAGTATATTATTGGTAAATACTATGTATTTAAAAAATAGAATTTAAATATTAACATAAAATTATCCCTCATCTACTGTAACAGTATGTTAGTTTTGACTATCTTATCCATGTTTTTATTTCATTTTACATGGTTACATGACAATAAAGACCATTGAAATGAAGTATCATAGACTGGGAATTAGGAGAACAGGCTTTGTCATTTTGACCCGGTCATATCTCATTTTCTTCATGTGCAAATAAGAAAAGTAGACTAGATATTTTCAAAGTCCCTTGTAGGTCTCAAATTCTTTGATTTTTTTTTTCTCTAGAATTGAAAATAAATTTTTGTTAGTAGCTCTTTAAATTATAGGCATTAAGTTCTTATAGCATTTTGAAGATTTCTTTCTTTAAGAAAATATATGGCACTAAAATTAGAATATTATTGACTTGCTTTTATTAAAATAGTATTAATTCTCTCATTGGTCGTGGAGGGTGTTTATTATAAATTTACAGTAAAAAGTATTCTAAGGGCAATTAAAGACAAATCATCATTTATAAGAGTAATTAAATTTAAATTCCCTGTTGGAATTTATAAATTGTAGGTAGTAGTGTAGATAGGAATATACATTTTCAGTTTCCATTACCCTAATAAATATTTCCTTTAGTGATTTTACTTCATTTTTATGTTAATATAAAATGTAAACCAAGAACTTAGAAATAGCAAAATTAAAATAAAAACAGTACATATAAATCACTCAAAATATTCTTAATAAATGCTTTTTTATTAAGACTTTTTTAGGGCATTTTTAGGCTCACAGAAGAATTGAGGAGGAGGTGCAGAGATCGCTCAGATGTCCCATTGGCCCACACGTGTGGCCCCAGCCCACTGTAGTGGCATGTTTGCTACAGGTGATGAATTTACACTAACCCGTCATGGTCATCCAAAGTCCAATGTTTGCCACACTTGATATTGACGTACTATGGCTTTGGGTAAGTGTATGATAGCAAGCGTCCATAATTATAGTATCATAGAGAGTATTTTCACTACCCTAAAAATCCTTTGGGTTCTGTATATCCAGCTCTCTTCTCCCCACTCACCACCACCTGGCAGCAACTGATCTTTTTGCTGTCTTCATAGTTTTGTCTTTTCCAGAATGTCAAATACAGTAGTCCTCACTTATCTACAATTTCACTTTCTGAGGTTGCATTTACATGTGTTCAACCATGGTCTGAAAATATTACATAAGATATGCTAATGCGAGGACGAGAGAGAGAGAGAGAGAGAACATTCATTTAACTTTTATTACAATATATCATTACAATTGTTTTATTAGTTATTATTGTTAATCTCTTTCTGTACCTAGTTTATAAATTAAATGTTACCATAGGTTTGAAGGTACAGGAGAAAAACATAATTCACTTGTTCCTTGCTTAGTTCCAGGACCCCAACAGATACCAACATCAATGGACTTTATAGAATTATAGTACCATATTCTAATATAAATAGCCTAACTCATACTACTAGGCATGCTTTATTATTTTTAAACTTTTCTAAAAATAGTAATTTAGGAAAGCAGTATAGCATAGTCCTTCTGGGTTTTTGTGTAGGTTCTGGGACCAGGATTCCTGGAATCAAATCTTATTAGCCTTGGAGAACAAGTTACTTTATTCTCTGGGTCTCAGTTTCTCAAACGGAAATGGAAATAGTAATCACTGAACTATTTTATTTTGTTGGTATGGAATTAAATGTATTTTATATTTAATTTAAATTATAACTGATTTAATAAACATTGAATACCCAGCCAGGTGTAAGAGCTGATACTAAGTGATGTGATTGTTAAGTGTTTATTGATCATCTACTATTGACCAGGCATGGAGAATATAGTAGTGATAAAAAAAAGCTCCTAGGTGTGTCCTTGTGGCCTAACAGGTAAGGCCACTGAATATAGTCCATGTACATCCCAAGGACTCAAGTTAAAGACCCAGAGCCAGAGAGGAACAACCAAGATGGACAACTAAATAAAAATAAGTGTTTCTTTCGCTCTTTCTTCATGCCTACCTGCCTCCGCCTTCACTCTTATATGTACCTTTCCTTTAAAATAAAAAGTTTCTGTCTTCTTAGTGTTTATAATACTATTAATGATATTTTATTGAAGTTTGAGATTGGCTTTATAAATGTGATTGACTGAATTTTTTTAACTTTTAAATTTAGGATATCTTGTATTATGAGCAGCTTAAGACCAACGTGATACAACATGACCTTCTGGTGGACAGTCTAATTTATAAAGTAAGTAAAAGTATACATAGTTTTTCAATTTCTTGTTATCATTAAACATGTTAAAAGCCTTTAACATGCAAGTTCTGTGCTATAGTAGGTATGAACATATATATTAGCTTTGAAAAATAATATTAAGTGAATATTGTACTTAGAAAATTAAAGTTGACCTTCAAAATTGACAATTTCCATTCAGTGTTGTTTTGTTTCCCTATGAAGCCATCCTCATGATCCTTCCTAGTCCTCCCATTTTTTAATTAAGAGAATGATAATCATCTTTTCTTGTTCTTATAATTTCAAACTTTCCAAACAAACTAATTACAAAAGCAACATACTAATTACAAAAGCAACTGAAAGAAAAATCAGACTGTAATATTTTAATTTTATTTATCTCATGATTCTTCATTTATTCTCTAATCATTGAAGTCATTTAAAAAATTTCATTTAGTTTCTAGACATATGGCTAAGTGCATCTCGTTTTATGATAGAGATACATTGAATTTTTGTCTCCCAGCATCTTATGATCAAATTGAAGTTGTGATATAAATGCCATAAACATGAGATAAGATATGCCTGATTCTGGATTAATAATTATTCAGTTTAATAGACTTGAATTTTAAATGTAGACATGTATGATGGAAGAGAATAGCATTTTATTCCAAGTCTCAGAATTGGGGGAGAGAAGATTTGAGACCTGAAGATTGGTCTGGGTAGAACATGACCAAAGTTAAAAACAGCAATGATTAATATATAAAGACTGCTTATCATGTGCCACCCAGCATTCTGAACAGCTTAAACAGATTGTTATTTGATCCTGAAAACTACTTTAGCTGTAGCAGATACCAGCTTTTAAGCTATAAATGACAAATGTATTTTTTCCGGGAACCAAAGTCTCGCATTTTGCAAAATCATACATTAAAAATAATAGAGCTTATGGGGAAAATAGTATGGGTGTACACTGCTCAAAACTTGTGTAATTTTGTAACCGAAGTATTTAAAAAACAAGAACACATAACATGGGAGATGAATTGGACAGCCCAGACTTGCTGCTCCCACGGGAGCTATTAAACATGTACAAAAGCAAGAAAGTAGAAATGTTAACATAATGCAGAAAGAAGGGTGCGCAGGGCCACCAGGGCTGCTGTTAACATGGCAGAAGAACCAGTACAGCAGCTCAGAGGTGTGCCAGGCGCAGGCGTGCCTCTCTGGGGCGGGGGTGGACAACTAATGTGCAAACATTCATTTTCAGTTTTCTGGAAATACAGTTATAAGGGCTCTGCGTGTGCAGCAGCTAAAATTTTTCTTTCCTGCTGGAGGTTATAATTCTTCTGCTGTTCTGATCCCCCTACCTTTGTAAGAAAAATTGTATATGAACCAAACCAACGTAATTTTCATGTTATACTAACAGTGTTCTGCTCACCAGCCACATGTTGACATTTGTTATACCAAACCGGAAGTAATATTATTTTACCGTTTTAGTGATGAGGGGACTGAGATATAGAAAGATCAAGGAAATTTGGTTAAATTCACATATTAAATAGTGGTGCCATGATTTGAAACTAGGTCGTCTGAACTTTTTTTTTGCTTTTGTTTTTGTTAGTTCCTGCCCACCACCAGATCACAATCTTGGTCTGAACCTTAGCCCCCTAAGCATATGGACATCCACAACTGTAGTTTTAACCCCTACACTACAGAGAACAAAAGTGAGAGTTCAGAGCATGCAGTCCTTTGGGGAAAATTCTTGATCTCAGAGGTTTAAAGAGATTTGAATCATAGGTACTTCTGTTAACTTTGTTGTCAAATGATGATGCTTAGTCGATTAACAGCAATGTAAGAGCTCTTTGGGATGTTAAGACCTTTAACCTTTTCTATTCAATCCAAAGACTTAAAAGAGAAGTTCAGAAAAAAGAGTGCTAACGTGAGAGTTCTTTTTGCTGCCAACATGAATTTCTGTTTGAGTCAGTAAAAAAAAAAAAAAAAAAAAAAAAAATCTGTTGTGAAAAAGAGGCAGTTTATGTCCCAAGAGTTGATTTAAGTTTTGGTATACCCAATCCTGACTGTACACAACATGAGTGTTTTTAGGAAGATACTGTCTGGTTGTTCTAACTTATTTTGGTTGGGCTCTGCTGATCTTGCTGGAGCAACTCCAAACATGATTAAAGTCTGCCCTTGAGGGAATGAGCATTAACAAAAATTATTTGAAGTTTCTTTACAGCTCTGTTTGGCAAAGATTAATTTCTTTTAATGACTCAAAATACCACACATTTATTTAGTACCTCTCAGTTTCATGGATCTTCTGCTCAGAGTCTCTGAAGGCTGCACTCAGTGTCTAGACCACAGCTGCAGTCTCATCTGAGGCTCCTTGTCCTCAGCTCTTCTGGTTGTTAGCATAATTTATTTCCCCAAACCAAGAGAACATATGATAACTTGCTTCATTAAGGTCAGTAAGAGACCATTTATCTTCAGAAACAACCCTCTCTGGCAAAAATTTATTTTTAATTAACTGAAAATAAAGTAGAATTGTTTTATTGGTTAAGGAAATGAAAAGAACAAGGTCAAATTAATACAGAGTATCATCAGACCCTAAGCTAAACAAATACTTTTCTTTAAGGTCTTTTTTTCTTATTGTACTTAATATTTTCAAGTTTCCCTTTATAAATCAATTTTTGTGGTGATATTTATTATTTCTTAAGTTCATAATGCTAAATTCCATTTAAGACCTTAAAAGTGCATCTCAGTCGATGTTTCACATCACATCAAGCACCAGGGTTCCAGTGTTCTTTGCCACCACCTTTCCCCTCACCACCCACAACTAAGTTTTTTGTTCGCTTTTTTCTCACAAACTCATCTTGTAGCCACACTTTATACAGTTTTCTGCTTGCTTTGATCTGACTGTTTGTACCAGTGATTCTCAGCCTTTTTTCATTATTAGCCTCCACCCCATTGGAAAAGTTATTTTTCTCTAATATGAAAAATTAAATACTAAATAATAAGATTTTGTTGGGCCAATAAGCTTTGCAGGTCAGTCCACCATTGTAACATGTAAAATGTTTTCACTCCACAGAACCAATTCCCACCTTCTTAGAGGTATTATCATCCCTACTGAAAATTCATGAACTTTACCCACTGCCCATGTGGTCTCTGATTTAGAAGACTGGCCCCTTTCTTTGCTCCCAATCTCTTTTAGTTTTTCCAGGCTTAGTGTGCATTCCTAGCTCCAGAGTCATTCATGACTCATTTCATTATTCTCTGATTGCTGCGCTTTGCTTAACAATCCAGTTAAATTTTGTGGATTCTGCAATATTACCATAGATTTCTGTAGTATTTCTCTGTAATTGCTCCGTATTTCTACCACATATTTTCTTGCTAGTGAGATTGTAGACTTCTTTATATAGTCATATTCTTTGTTGAAGAATAAGTAATGACTTGCAAATCAGTACTCAAAAAGGCATAGGTTTTTACTTTCTCCTTTCCAATTTGGATTCCTTTTATTTGTGTTTTCTTGCCTAATTGCTCTGGCTAAGACCTCCAGTATGATATTAAATAGCAGTGGTGAGAGAGGACGACCGTGCCTTGTTCCTGACCTAAGAGGAAATACTTTCAATTTTTCGCCATTTACTATGATGTTGACTGTGGGTTTTTCATATATGGCTTTTATTATGTTGAGGTATGAACCTTCTAGTCCCATTTTATGGGGAGTTTTTTTTATCTTAAATGGGTGTTGGATCTTGTCAAAAGCTTTCTCTGCATCTATTGATATGATCGTGTGGTTTTTCTCTTTGCTCTTGTTGATATGGTGTATGACATTAATAAATTTACATATGTTGAACCATCCCTTTATCCCCGGGATGAATTCCACTTGGTCATGATGGATGATATTTTGGTGCATTGTTGAATTCAGTTCGCTAAAATTTTGTTGAGAATTTTTGTATCTATGTTCATTAGCAATATTAGTCTGTAATTTTCTTTCTTGGTGACATTGCTGTTGACTTTTGGTATCAGTGTAATGTTAGCCTCATAAAAAATATTTGGGAGCGTTCCCTGTTCTTCAATATTTTGAAAGCGCTTGAAAGGAATAGGTGTTAATTCTTCTCCGAAGAACTCATTGGAGAAGCCATCAGGTCTTGGAATTTTATTTTTGAGGAGGCCCTTGATTACTTCTTCAATATCTTTGCTTGTGATTGTTCTGTTTAAGTTTTCCAATTCTTCTGGGTTCAGTCTTGGTAGACTATACTTCTCTAGAAATCTGGCCATGTCCTCAAGGTTGTCCATTTTGGTAGTGTAGAGCTGTTCATAGTAGTCCCTTATGATGTTTTGAATTTCTGTGGTATCTGTGGTAATTTCTCCCCTTTTATTTATGATTCTAATTATGAGAGTTTTCTCCCTTTTTTTCTTCGTGAGTCTAGCCAGTGGCTTGTCAATTCTGTTTATTTTTTCAAAGAACCAACTTTTGATTTCATTAATCTTCTGGATTGTCTTTTTGTTTTTTATTTCATTTGTTTTTGCTCGAATTTTGATTATTTCGTTTCTTCTGCTGATTTTTTGCTTTCATTGTTCTTCTTTCTCTAGTTATTTTAAATGTAGAGTTAAGTTATTTATTTACAATTTTTCTTGTTTCTTGAGATAGGCCTGGAATGCGATGAACTTTCTGTTCAGTACCGCTTTTGCTGCATCTCGTAGGTTCTGGTAGCTCGTGTCCTCATTCTCATTTGTCTCTTAAGTGTTTTTTAAGTTCCTCTTTTACCTAAGAGTCCTTCAGGAGCATTTTGTTGAGTTTCCAATAGGTTTGGGGCCTTCCAGCTTTCTTTTTGTGGCCATTGTGGTCAGAAAAAATTCTTGGTATGACTTCAATCTTTGTAAATTTGTTGAGAGATATTTTGAAAGGCATAGGTTTCTGGTATTTTAAGGGAATGGCATGAACATGGACTTAAACAGTAGAAGATGAGATTAGAAGTGTAATTTGGGACCAGATTGTTATATGGTTGTTTCTGAATATTATGATTAAATCTGCTTTTCCAACTTTCAAACACCTAAGTATTAAAGAAAGGGCTATAAAGTAGAAATAAATGAGAAATTACTAATGGAATCTAAAATAGTGAGAAATTTGCAAATAATGTGCTACATATATTAGTCAAGTAAGTAATAGCTATGTAATCATTCATAAAGTAATAAAACTGTTGCAATAGAGTCTAGATATTGCATTTGTACCTTCCTACTATGAAAATATTCATTTAAGTCTCTTTGGTATTCTACTTTTAATTATAGGATGTGAAGTTGACAGCTAGCAATGATGATTATTATTTTGTATTTGAAGATTATTTATATCAGGTAAGTTGAAAAAATGAAATATATAATGTTCTTGTTTTAAATTCTCTTTTTAAAATTGATTTTATTGAAGGAATATTGCATTTCAATGTCTAATACTTGATACTTTAAGAGAAATCTCTATTTTTAAATAAATCCTCCTAAAATCCAAACTGTGTGTTTTTTTAAATCATATTGTTTGAAATTTGATACAAAGTTGACTTTTGTCTTACTGCGGGATGAGGTAGGAGAATAAGAGTTCCTAAATATGTGTTGGGATGTTCTTTTTGTTCATATTTGCTACAACCAGAAGAGGTATAGGCACCGATTCTTAAATCAGATGTCACGTTCATACTTAAGACAGTCCACGATCTTCAGAGAAAGCATTTACATACTTTAATATTCAAGTTATTGCATAAATAAGTGTTTTGAAATCAGTCCGAAGTGTCATGATTACTCTTTGATCATTTCGTATGCTGATATTGTGGTTGCTTAGATCCTTGCTTAGGTCTTTTTTATATCTGCTGAACCAAAAACATTTTATCATAATTAGAAAATATGCAATCTATACAGAATTACTTAGATAATGTTTCTTTTTTGTCAAGCTCACACATATATTTGATTTTGAGTGAAGGTCAATAGAAATCTCCTGGAGAAAATACCTACATTTCTGTGTAATTTCTGCTGATTAAATGTAAGCCAGTCTCAGCAGTTTGGATTGGCAGGTTTCTGTTTGGTGGTGGTAGAGGTGGTATGTGTGTGTGTTTTAAAAAAAAAGAGTTCAGTAAAAATCTTACAAGAATGTTTAATTAACCATATATCCCAAAGCTGAAGTCCAGAGACTTTATAGCATTTATTTATAAAATTATCATTTAAAAAAAGCCTCTAGAAACAGTTTTAAGAGAAATTCAGTGATTTCAAGTATATGATTACTTTTTATTTCAAAAATAGTAAAGGAAAGCCCATTCTTAATATGAAATTAGTTATTAATTGAATGTATAAATATGCAAAAATCTGCTCAAAATTGATTTACTTATGTTGCCCAGTGCCTAATTCTTAGTACTCTGTAAAATTTTGAATATATAGATAAAATTAATGCTTCATTTATATAGCAATGTTAGTTTCATGATACCCTTATACTTAAGTGGAAATGATCACTCTGGTTTGGCTGCATGAGGAACTCCACAGGACCGGCCCCAGCAGAAAAACTGTAACTGGTAAATTTTATTAAAAAAAAAAACAACAGCATATAAACTACCTAGAAACTGCCCTAAGATCACTTAATCGAACTTTCAAATTAAAAAAAAATTAAGAAAAACTGCTAAATCTCAGGAAGAGCAATATGTGGCATGATACACTTTCTCCCTCCCCTCATCAAACCCCCCAGATCAGCCTGATGGAAACTTCAATTCAATTAAAGGTCTACATTATCTCCATAGGAGAGGCAGGCGGCCAGTATTTCTCGTACCTCTTAGCTGTTTTGCACATGTTAAATTTCAGAAGAGTGCTGTGCTGTGAGAAGTAAGGGGTTCCCTACTTCCACTCAAAGGACATACCTCCACCCTAAGAGCACTACTTGTTCTTGACGGCTGAAATATGGAGGCCCCATTGCCCTACACCTAACTTGCACATAGGCTGGAGATTCCACACTGGGCAAGCTGATAAGACCAGAGGCTACCATCCCTACACAGCGCCCTTCTCAAAAAGCAGGTGTCACACTGAGAGAAGTGGGCTACTGTCCCTATTCCCAGCTCCAGAGTCAGAACTTAGGAATTTGCTCAGATAGCCATAAGAAAAGAAAACTCTGTAGTTTTTCTTAGAGAACTGACCTAAATGGAGTATGAAAAGTTCAAGCCCAATGGGGCGCTCTAAAACAAGAGGTATTAGTGGTAGACAATTAAGAGGAAGCAGTTAGCTCCATGATAATAGCAAACTAAACAAACTAGTTTACCAGAGACATCAGAGATAAGACAACTAGGAAGAATCCCGCTCAGGTCGGAACAAGCCTCAAAGACTGCACTGAAAGATGAGTTCTGTAAAGAATTCCAAATGTAGTTAGATCAGATTATGGTGCGCCTAATTAGATCAGACTGTGGCACATTTTATGCCTGAGAACATTGTTGAAAACAAAAGAACAATAGGCTGGCAGTTAGAGGGAGCTAACATCTGATTGGGATACCAACAGATGCAGAAAGCATAACAGAAATCAAGGAAAGATATAGTCAAAGAGAGCACTGTTAAAACTAGTGTCATTCAAGAGTGATTGTATGCCCATGGATGTGCCCTCTTGAGTGCATCAGATGTTTCACACTGTGAGAAAAATAAACTTTAGTAAAACATTCTGACCAAGTCACAAAGCAAATCAACCAGCAAAACAAGCCCCAGTTGCCTATCACATATTCTAGATGCCAGGTTTAATAAAGACTTCAAGCATTCGTTGTAATTATGTTCAAATAACTAAAGAAAATCATTCTTAAAGAAATAAAGGAAGGTATGATGTTGATGTCTGATCAAATAACAACCAATAAAAAGATAGAAATGTTTTTAAATATGAAATAAATATTCTACAGTTGAAAAGTACAAATAACTAAAATGAAAAATTCACTAGAGGGACTCAACAGCAGACAGGAACAGGCAGAAAATAGTGAACTTGCAGATAGACCTATAGAGAGTATGCCATCCAAAGAACAGAAGGAAAAGAATGAAGAAAATACAGTCGTGCATCACTTAATGACATTTTAGTCAATAAAGGACCACAAAATATATCACAGTGGTCTCAACAGGCTAGACCACTTACGTTATGTAATTATACTCCTTGATGTTTGCATGATGAAAACTCAGAATGTCCCTTAGTTGTTAAATGATACATGACTATTTGTGTACAGAGCCTCAGAGAAATGTAGGACCTCATTATGCTTGCCAACATAGGTATAATGGGAGTACCAGAAGGAGAGATGAAAAGAAGAGAAGAAGAAATATGAAAAACTAATGGCTGAAATCATCCCAAATTTGATGAAACCCAGGTCTCTATATGCAAAAACTCAGTCAACTCCAAACAGTATACACAGAGACCCAAACCCAGTTATACTGTAGTTAAGCAATGAAAGAATCTCGAAAGCTGTAAGAGAAAAGTGAGTTGTCATATACAAGGAATAACCAATAATATTAAGAGCTGACTTTTCATCAGAAACCATGGAGGCCACATCCAGTGAGATACTGTAATCACAGTGATGAAATAAATATTGAATACTTTCTTTTTCCTTTGTTTAACTCATATTCTGGTCTTTTTCTTCATTTATCTCTGTGATCTTGGACAATATATCAAACCGCCTTGGACCTTGATGTGCTTATTACCGTTGAGATAAAGGCTTGGACTAGACTGTCTTAAAGACTCCTTTATACTCTTATCTCTCTCTCTCTCTCTCTCTCTCTCTCTCTCTCTCTCTCTCTCTCTCTCTCTCTCTCTATTTTAATGCCATTTGACACAAGGCAGAGCAATTATGTTTTTCCATAAAAGTATTAATTGCAGATTCTGACTTTTTTAAACCTAGATTTAAAAATCATTTTATCTCAAGAATCATTATTTGCTAGAATAGGTCTGCTGAGATTTTCATAATGTATTATTCAGGAAGACTCTTGGTCTTTTTTCAAAGACAAAATCGTTTTATTGGCATTAATCTATATATATTTTTTAATTATGTTTCTTTGCTACAGTTAAAAGTAAATTAGCCTTATTATTCATACCTTTTGCCTAATATTGGCCTTTTTTCTACACTGAAGTCAGAGTGGTCTTTATTATTTTAACCAGTTACATTTTGGTTGCTTTTTTAATATAGTAATAGATAATTAAAACAGGTTACCCTGACCAGAGATGAAACAATTTAAGCATTAAAAATTATAATGACTCATCAAAAAGTATAATGACTTATTCTAAACTCATCAAGTATATTAAAATCCATAAGCTCACTAATGATATCTTTTTAAAAAATCTCATTGGTCAATATTGGAACTTGCGAGGGTGCCAACTTACTATTCTGGAAATCGATAAGTAGTGGAAAACCCCGAGCAGGTATCCTTTATATCTTGCTTGTCTTATGCAAATTGTTTTCTAGGATAACCAACTTTATTAAGATATAATTGAAAAAATTATGTAAGTTTAAGGTATAAGATGTATTCATTGGATACATTTATGTATTACAAAATGACTGCCACGATATCATTTGTTTACACCAACATATAATTTACTTTTTGATGGTGAGAACACTTAAGATCTCGTACCTGAGCAACTTTCAAGTAGATGATACAGTATTACTAACTGTAATTATGCTATACATTAGATTCTCAGAACCTGTCAATCTTATAATTGGAAGTTTGTATCCTTTGATCAGCATTCCCCGTTTTCCCCACCACATAATCCCTGATAACCACTATCCCACTCTTTGTCCCTTTGAATTTGGCTTCTTTTAGATTCCAATATGTAAAAGATATCATACAATATCTGTCTCTGACTTATTTCACTTAGCATTGTGTTAGTATGCTTCATACAGATGCTGAATAAAATTTATTTTTACATCACATACTCTTTTTCACTAATAGGGTTTTTTAAATTGAGAAAAAGCTTTCTTTTATCTGAAATCTTAATATTAGTAATTATTGACTAAGGTGTTTTGTTTTAAGAAAGGAGGGTAAAGGAAGAAGAAGCACTTAAAAAAAATTATTTATTTGTATTTACTTTTGGTTGCTCCCCACCAGCCCAGGTCAAAAACTGGGGTCTTTGGGCTTTACACGGTCTCTACACCAGCTGCTGGCTCAGTGCCCGAGCCGCCAGGGTGCTCCGACTGACTGGGTTTACTGTCATTGTGCGGACCTCCAGGTTACCTTCCCTTAGCATTTACCTTAGCGTTTACATGTGATGGGCCCTCTGTGTGGACAGACCCCTAGGGAGACAGATTAGTTAATGTTGCACAATGTTAAAGTTATCAACCAAACAAAACTAAATGAACTAAGTATTTAACACTTGGCAAGAATTTAAGTCACTTTTAAAACATTTTGGTTCTTCTTCTACCGGTTATTTTGATCCTGAATATGAAACTATAACTCTAAACATATGAATACATACATTATAATACCAGCAAGCATCCAATTATGACATGATGTGTAATATGTGGACCATTCTACTTAAGTGTGTGGGTTGAGAAAGTGTAGATCTTTTGACAGGTTTATCTCCTTTGGTGATTAGAGAGGAGAGGATGAGCAATATCAAGTTACAACTGGCAAGGCTCTTTGACAGACTCAGAAGACTTGCTCTGTAACAAGTCTAGCTCATTTGGTGAGCAGGGTAGTTTGGGTGTGGTTTTCAAAGTGAGTGGTTACAGTTTCTCCATATGTGCAAAAATTCAACCCTGAAGGCATGTATTCATTTTTGCCTGGCCCATATAAACTTGGAAAACTTACAAGTAACAGACTGATGGAAGAATTACTTAACAATGGAGGCATTCTCTCGAAAAAAGCAGAATGATCATAAATATTTATTGATTCTTCTATGTAGATGATACCGCCTTGGATAGGCCTGCATTTTAGCTAAGGAGGAAAGATACGAACATAAAAATGTGTTGAAATTGTTTAAAAGTTGTTAGGTAAAGCATTGAATAGTTCATTAATACCATAGAAGTAAGTACTATAGGAGTATGCTTTAATCTCTTCTATTTTTATCAATATATGAGTCCAACTTACATTATTTTGAAGATTTCATAGTTTTTTCAGTCATAGAACTCAGCATCTCTGCTGCTTTTAATGGTTTGTCAATGACACTAAATATACTTTGGTGTGGGATGTATCCCTACAATATAATTAAAACTATAATTACAGCACCTAAATTCTGTCCTTGGAAATGATGTAGAACTAAAATTTCCTATGTACTAGTAACTGAGAAAACACTATCCATGATCATAACTTCTAGTGTTTGGGATTCTGCCTAGTGATACAAGTTCTATGGGAAACTGTTGGTGCTAACGAAATGAATTAATGCCATGCTCTGGAACGTAACCCACTTACTGGGTTTTGCATCTAGACTGCCAAATTACATGGCATATGACATTGGTGTGCCTAGATACAGAAGAGAAGACCCCCTAGTAATTTCTCTTTAAGGAAAATCTGAGTCTATCTAACACGGATGCACGGGTGCTGCTCCTGACTGCCTCATTTCAGTTACCTCGATTTTATAGGCAGCACCACTGAATAGTACAGAAATTATGTTGTGAGTTATAAGTCAACTTTTTAGTGTTGAAAATTTAGTTTTCATTTTGCATGAAATAGTGATGTTGAAGTTTTAAGTTATGTCAGAGTTTTCATTTTGTACAAAAAGAAGATAATCCCTTGTTCATGGAAGTGATTTGGATAATTTGACAATATTACTATTTTAGGGTTCCAGTGCTTCGTTTGAATTATGACAACCTATAAAAGCTAATTTGTTTTCCAACATGTATTAAATATTCATAGGAAAGTATCCCTATACAGTAAAGGGGAGACATGAGGATTTATTCTTTCTGGTGTGTGAAAAATCTCCTTGATTATATGCTTGACTCATCCAGCAAATTCTTAGTAGCAGTAATGACAGAATAGAACATAGTTAACAGATATTTTATGCCACTGAATGGAGTTTAAGAAAAGCCCAGATGCAATTAGATATGCTCTACTTGTGTATCCATTTAGTCAAATTATCTAATCTGTTCTGATACAGGCATGTGTTAGGTTCTGCAGGAAAAAATGTTTATTAAGCTCACATTTTAGTGGAAAATGAGGAGAAAGGCAAATGCAAAGTTATAGTTTGATAAATGCTCTGATAGAAATTTATGTAATTTTCCATGCAAATGCAATCACAGAGAAAATAAATTCTGGGAGTAATGCAGTTTAGTTGTGACTTCAGAATAGAAATATAAGAAATATCTGATTCTCTGAGGCAAAGAAGTAAGGGGAGAAGGGGAAAAGCACAAATAAATAGGAACCACATGCATGCTGCTTGGTGAGGAGAGATGAGTGTGGATGGTAATTCAGGTCAGCGTTAACAAGCAAGGTCCGCGCGAACAAACGGGAACAGACGGGGACAGAGGTGAAAGACATGTCAGTGTCACCATCTTTGTAATCATTTGCTCTTCAGTAGTGTTCACCTCCCTTGCCCTTCTCCCACTTTCTAGTGATAAGTACCCGAGAAGCTTAACCCTGGTTAAGTTTAACTTGCCACCAATTCTGTGTCTGTCGTGTGCATTTGAATGCATCTGGAGAAACACACACAACCCTCACTAGTTTTACTTCAGCTTCGTGACCGCTTAACCTCAGTAGAATCTTTTGTTCTGCCCATCAAGTCTGCAGTCTTCTCGTTCAATCACTCATCCATCCTCCTAGGTGATTTTTCATACCTCCTCTCTCTTCCAACCCTTTTCTCTTCTCTAGATGATGACGTTGTGTTCTATTTCAGGAGAAAAAATATATGAAAGCTCTGAGACCCTTCCCATATCCCACCACCATGTATACTTTACCTCCCTGCCCCTGTACCCATATGCTCAGCTTCCCCTTCCTGTTATTATGGATAAACTGCCCTGCTTTTATTTATGACAAAGCCAGTCCCTACATTTGGACAGTAAAGCACATCCCCGCTTGGCACACAAAGATAGTGCGGTTGTTAGTTTTCCTATTGTTAATTTTCTCATTTCTAGTAAGTCAGTCCTCTTAGTATAAAAGCATACTGATACTATTCTCACTTAAAACCAAAGCAGAGTAAAGCAAAATTTTTCTTGATCCTGTATCCTGTCCAACTACTGTTGTGATTCAACACAACTCCTGTTTTAAAAACTCGTAGGTATTGTTTCCAATTCCTTTCTCCTTCTGTCCTGAACCCTCATTAATCAGACTTCCATGCCCAGCTGCTCCACCCAAAGTCACAAGTGACTGCATATTGCTGAGTCCGTGGTCATTGCCCACTTCTCATCTTACTTCATCCATTTGGTCATTCAGTTAACCATACCCTCTCCTGACTCTCTTTACTTGGCTTCAGGGACATTGTGCTTTCTGGTTTCCATCTGCCTTACCAGCCAGCATTCTCATTCACTTTTACTGGTTTCTCCTAATTGTTTTTTCCCTGAAGATAAGTTCCTAGGCCACTTTTGTTCTCTGTCCTTGACCTCAGTAATCTCATTTGGTCTTAAGGGTTTAGACATCATCTACACAGCAACAACATCCAATGTTATATTCCTTTCTAGATAACTCCAGGTTTGCCTGCCTGCTCCTAAGAAGCTATTTTTCTGCCAAAACTTATATTACCCCAGGTTCAACCCAGGATAATTTTCTGACCACTTTCAGTCCTTAATTAAAATAATGAATATCTCTCTCTCTCTCTCTCTCTCTCTCTCTCTCTCTCTCTCTCTCTCTCTCTCTCT